>CM046839.1:20402944-20580961 GCA_025618425.1 Heliocidaris tuberculata
GGAGCCCGTTTCATATAGCTTGTTATCCATAACAAGTTACAATAATTGTTATAAGCTACTGAAATTCTTGAATCTGATTGGCTGAGAGCGAATTTATCATAAATAGGATCACAATAAGCCAGTTTTTAATGATTTATTCCCCCTCTCTTACTCCCTTTCCTGATTTCATCTCTTTTCCTCTATCAACCTGTCCCTCCCCATCTGCTTTTTCATCTAGGTGAGCCTTTGTGTTTTTATTAATTAAGTTAGTTACTTAACGTATACTATATGTAAAAAAAACAACAACAATAAAAACAAAACAAAGACAACGAACAGATTTCTGAATCATGTACATAATTATAATGATTTTTAATTGGGAACATGCTATTTACAAGCTCCTCTTCTCTGCTAGTTCCCTTTCGTTACCTTTTCGATTATTATTATCAAGAAACAATTGAAATGTGTGTAAACCTCTCTCTGTTATAACATTTATTTTAGAAAACAATATGTAAAACAAAGTTCATATGCGTTATGTTTGAATGATGAGTTTCTTCTACAATGTAAATACTTTATATGATTTATTAATCGGTATCGAAAAATAAATGAATCTTCAATCTTCAATCTTGAATCTTGAATCTAGTTAATGGTAGAAATGACCGTGAAATGACCCTAATTTGTACGCGCATGCGCATCTGTTTTGGTGGACGCGCTACTTGTTTATACATGTAAAATCCAAATCATACCAGTGCGAGCATAAATCGTGGTGCGTACATAATGAACTTTATCTGCACATGCGCAAATTGCAATTAGGAACAGGCTTATTCGTAGAATTACTCACTATGTAAAAATCGGTTATTACTATTATTGGCCTTTGATGAGAGTGCAGGGAGCAGCAGAGCATCTGTAGAAAACAAAGAATTTCAAACATCTTGTCAAAAGGGCAGTGGTATGAAATCATTATGTTAAGCTGCATTTGAAGTTATATATCGGAGAAGAAGAAGATGGTAATTTCTTATCGCCATTTCTTATTTCAAATTTGAATCATTTCGACTAAATACAGTAGAATCCTCGTCAAAGAAGTCTATTTTTCTTGAGTAGATGAGAAGTAACTTTATCTCCACAGTCATGAAAATAGCGATTTTTATTTTTTTATTTTTTTAGAGGAAAATACAACATACATTTTATAATAATATTAACCTCAGTTACAAATGATGGGAAGCTACCAATCATTGTCAAAATATCCATCACACATACCCAAGATTTCCAGTCGTTATACGACCCGAGTAGGCAGTTAAAGCAGTTTAGATAGTAACAGAAAAATGAAAGCTCAACACTGCTACGACGCTATAGTTATAACCAATATCCTCCTAGCCAAAAAGTATTCAAGTATTCCATTGGAACTTAAATTGGTATAATTAAGAGCGATTGATTTGTCTGACTATTATAAAGTATTCAATACATTTGAATTTCATTTAACACGCTGCTGGCAAAAATTACATTCGAGTCCATTACTCCTGGTCACTTTGTCACCCCCACCCCCTACAATTCAAGAAAAATGGATATATACGCTAATGATAACGTTAATTAATTGATGACCATTAGCTGTACTGAGGACCTTCAAATCACATCCAGTGGCGGATCTACGGGGGGGGGGGGGGTTAGGGGGTTTAAACCCCCCCCCCCCCTTGGGCCGCCAAGTAAACATTTAATGTGCATAGGAAAACAAAAAAGAGAAAAAATAGAGCATGCAAGTATGCTTAAAATCGCAAGCTGGCAACCCTAAAAATGAAAAATCTCCCTACTGTGGGCCTCTCCCACACCCTCCCCCCTCGCTCGCTTCGCTCGCTCAGGCTTGGTCGCTTCGCTCGCTCGGGCTCGGTCGCTACGCTCCCTCGCAATACCCAGCTCAGCCCCTCAACCCCCCCCCCTTGGAAAAAAGCTAGATCCGCCCCTGACATCTAAACCAAATCAGCTTTGGGAATCCACCTTTAAACAGCCAAAGGCAATACAAATCGAACCAAACGATTGCAATCGCTTTCTTACATCACAACATGAAAAGAGTTTCCGCAACGGAAATACGTTTGGCCAATATTCGCTGACTCGTTCTCAAAGCGGGGGTAATGCCCCACTGTTCCGGAGGAGATCGGGGGCAGGGTTTATGTGAACTGAGTCATGTTGCCATGGTAATAAGCATGCTTGTGTTATTGCCTTGTTTTGTCGGTTGTGCTATTGTTTCAAAAGCCTTAGGGTGTAATGGGGGAACTACCACTAAATGTTCTTTCTCCTGATTTCTCCTCACCCTTATAGATGTTAAGGTTAAAGAGGCACTCTGATTATGAAATGATGATATAAAGACAATGTCATGTTTATAGTGGAAATTGCTAATTAAATTACAGTGAGTATAATGCTAATCAAATATTCTGATAGTCTTTATCGTGTTCTGTCTGGAAGAAACTAGTTTGAAATTGATTTCCATCCAGATCACGATTGACTCATGTACATAGGGTCCAAATGTACTTACATTTGTTTCTTATTTTGCCAATGGTTTTCTTGTCTAAATTGCTCCTTGTTTTTTCTTTTGATTTGATTTGATTTTGATTTGATTAGTTATTACCAAAACTCACGTTACAGTGCATATATACAGATATATCAACATACTTGGGTAAAAAGGAACTGTATAAATAGCATAATGCTGATTGAAGGGTTAGCCCCATAAACATTATACATACTTATTTGACATTCAAACATATTTAAAAAATACGATTTATACAGCTGTTCACAATTTACAATATTTATTCCTTTGATTGGAACTTGTTTTCCTTGATAAAGTTTGAAAGACTCTTCTCTAAACTGTTTCTGTTTGGAGCCAGAAGGGCGTTAACTCTGTGTTAAAGTGTATGAGTTACCAGAAGGGCGCTAACTCATACTTGAACAAGAGTTAACGCCCTTCTGGCTCTCAGCAAACGTTATGTTCTTCATCTTACTATCGCATGCAGGGGCGGATCTAGCTTTTTTCCAAGGGGTGGGGGTTTGAGAGGCTGAGCTGGGTATTGCGAGCGAGCGAAGCGAGCGAGGGGGGAGGGTGTGGGAGGGGGGATACCCCCTTCCCACAGTAGGGAGATTTTTCATTTTTAGGGTTGCCAGCTTGCGATTTTAAGCATACTTGCATGCTCTATTTTTTCTCTTTTTTGTTTTCCTATGCACATTAAATGTTTACTTGGCAGCCCAAGGCGGGGGGGGGGTTTAAACCCCCTAAACCCCCCCCCCCCCCGTAGATCCGCCACTGGCATGAAATGCTCATAAAGTTAAACTAATCTATTGAGTACATGAAAATAGTAGATTAAGAATGAAGCTCTCTTTTTCTCTCTTTCTCTCTCTCTCTCTCTCTCTCTCTCTCTCTCTCTCTCTCTCTCTCACTCTTGACCTTATTCATCGACATTTCTTAAATTCAATGTTTATCTAAAATAGCAGATTTTAAGATCTTCCCGTAAAATAATATTTTCCGTGATGTCACTGAAAGGCGGGAAATTTTTTTTTTACATATCTTCAATAGATCAGAAGAAGGTGTGTGTATGAAGACTGGGAAACGATCAATTTTACGGCCTAATCAACTCGACAATCTACAGCAGCAACATCGCAAAATTGGGTCGCAATCTTAACCATGTGCAGGTCTCTCGGGACTGACATGCCATCTTCTTCACATGGCAAACACTCCTAGCTTACATGACCACGCTGAATGATTACAACATTCATGGCATCGCAGATGTTAGCATCTGGTTTTGGTTAAGCTATGATCCTAATGTGACGTCATCGCGAAGTTTGGCGGACGTGTGCCGGGGATCGATTGGATCAGTAACGAGAAAGAAATGATGAATAGTAAAAAAAAAAAAAAAAAAAAAGATAATTAAAACAACCAGAAACCTAGTTTTCATTTCGAAAGTATTTGGCACTCGTCATAAATGTTGTTTTGACGAAGAAGTACAAGTCACTGCCCCATCACCATAATATTTTGAGGAACAGATGTAAATTACTGGTGAGTTGCTGCTTAATGAAATACATTTATTGATAATTATGACTCATCGAAAACCGACGATATTAATCATACAAGATACATTTCATCGAAGCATGTAAACATGTCAGTGGCCTTCATATATTTTCTTAAAACCTCTTATTCGAAATTTTGGACGTAATGAAGAAAAAAAAAAAAACCGGAGAAAAGGAATTGAATTAAAGTGTACCAATCACCTGAAAAATAATTTGTGTACAGCTAGAAAATATAAAATCAACCTCAAAGAACTTTGTCTGGTATTGTATAGGTCAACAGTTAATGAGTATGAAAGACATAAAAGATAACATGAAAATGCTCGCGCGGAACCGATCTCAGAGTTTGGTTCCGCACGAGCCTTTACCTTGACGAGCGCGTACGGATGCGTCGAGTAGTCTACTCACGAGTCGCTTTTACGCTTATGGAGAGTGCAATTAAAATTGCAATATCTCTTTATAGAATTAATATTTGAAGCCCATATTTTGAATATAGTATAACGGCACGCAACCTCTAACATACAGTGCAAAATCATTTTTGGTGATTGGTACCCTTTAAATCATTTTAAAACTTTAGTCCTAGCCAACACTCTACAATCTAAATGAAAATGAAATATTCAGAATGCTATCTTTGGCAGGTCTCATAGTAAATGAATGATAAATTCTACAGTACTTATACACTTGCTGTAATGCCGCAGGTCGCAAACAGTTAGTCATGTATGAGCCTAATCCACCGAAATTACTAAATATCAAAAAGATTTTCTTATCGAAAGTTTTCATAGGGTCCTGTATGGATAGTGAAATAGACTAAGCAAAGAGACATTTGGAGCTTAACGTATCAATACGGTAGTACCTAGAGCTTAACTAATCGCAAAATTATCTGTAATTTTTTTTCCCGGGGACCCTACCTGACATTTGTTCGCCTGTTTCAAGTTTTCTTGCGGCAAACCGCATGTTAGAAGCCTGTCAGTATACTGTTACTCGATCCTGAGAGTGTGGGCGAGGGTTTTGAAGGTGTGTGCGTTTGAGAGAAAGAGAAAGAGAAAGAAACCTGAAACTCGTGACTTTGATTCTTGCGATCTATAATGCAGATTAAATGGGAAAGAAAATATACGAATAAGAACTTTTTTGCTGCTTCAATTCGACCTCCTCGTCTTTTCTTTCACCACTGTCGTCTAACATGTCGAACACGGCAGAAGAGTCAAGCAGCCGATTTTTTTTTTTTCTGTAAGGAAAAGATAAGATTTTGCAATTATTTGAGGTTTCCCATCATTCGGGTCATTTCGAGAGATAGCATGATGTACTCACAATTCAAGATATCAAAAGGGTTGCAGTAAGAGATAAGGATATATTCATATACATGTTTATTTAATTTTGAAATGTGTCATATTTCTGTTTATTTGATCATATTTTTCAAACACAAAATGTTTAGGTCGATATGAGGTTATACCTCATATCGACCTAAACATTCCCCCCCCCTACTAATCCAGATATTACACGTTGATGTTGTGTACAACCTGAGTTGAATGTCCTTCTGCATGCAATAGATTGTGTCAATTATCAAATAGATGTTTGGCACCGCCTATCATATGAGTTCACAGACTACCTCAGTATATGAATAAACAAGAAAATGCTTCGAAGAACTTGATTACCTTTTGACAACGGTGAATCAAACCCCGCGCTTCCTGACTAAATATCTTTTTAAAATTCGAATACTGACATCAAATCATACTAATCTAACTCATCAAATCAAAATTCAGTTTCCATTTCAGTTTCAGTTTATTTGCTTCATATTTCACATTTAGAGTGATTTTACAGTGTAAATGGTACAAACAATATAAATGGTAAAAACGAATATGAAATATATTGTCAAAGAAAATAAATGAAGTTGAGTACCTCATATCATATGTTTGCATGCAGTATTAATTAAAAAGACTGGGCTAGAATAAAAGTGAAATAATGAGAAGCTATAAGGAGAAAGCTACGCTTGTTAGTAGCTCCAAAGATGCCAATATAATCAGGGATCTCAGCTTTGAAAATTATTGTAATGGCATATGATATTGATTTTTTTTTTCTTCAAACTTTCAATAATCAGTATTTCATCTTTTGCCCATACTGCAGCAAAGATGGATTGTCCTTTTAAGATAAGAAGCAAATTTTATAGGCATAATTTCATGATAATGATAGGTGACTGATAATAATCGTATCAATGTAGAAGGGCAGATCCAGGATTCTATTATAAGGAGGAGGGAAAGGGGGTGGTGGTGGGACACAATCCTGAAAAGTCTCTGAGAAGAAAAAGAAGAAGAAGAAAATGAAGAAGAAGAAGAAGAAGAAGAAGAAGAAGAAGAAGAAGAAGAAGAAGAAGAAGAAGAAGAAGAAGAAGAAGAAGAAGGAGGAGGAGGGGAGGAGGAGAAGAGGAGGAGGAGGAGGAGGAGGAAGAGGAGGAGGAGGAGGAGGAGGAGGAGGAGGAGGAGAAGAAGAAGAAGAAGGAGAACAGGAAGAAGAAGAAGAAGGAGAGAAAAAAAAGGTTGTTACATTTTTAAGTGCAAATATACTTTAAACAATCTACGATTAGCCAACGAAAAGAAGAAGAATAAGAAGAGAGGGGGAGAAAAAAGCCCCCAGATTCTTTCGAGGTGGTTTTGAGGATCTGAAATTTGAATGGGGTCGCAATTTTTTTAACTTAAGGTATGCCACATATTTTGTTCGGGGGGGGGGGGGGGGTAACCCATTCCCCCTTGAATCTGACACTGTCAACGTAAACATGTAACTCAAATGCACTGTAGACTTCATGTCACTATCCACACACCTTTCGAAGCATTTCAGGTTACCCCCCCCCCCCCCTAGTTTGCAGGCACAAACCCTGGTCAGTCGTACAAGAGAGTCTGCGCTGTAAGACTACCATAGGCCATGTACTGTAGCTGCTCCTGATTGACACGACCAGTAGGTAGCTGGATTAGGCTCCTCTCAAGACACAATGATTTTCTGATAAAATGTCAAATTAGGGTCTGTGCTTGCAGACTACCCCCCCCCCCCCCCCCCCCCCCTCTGTCACCTTCCACGATTTCATTGATCATTATTTTGCCCCTCTGACAGGAACTCGATAATTATCGAAGATAAAAGGTGATAGGGGGACTTCTGGGTGATTTAATCCAATCTTCTTTGATAACCCACACAAGTGCAACTTGGCTCTATGTCAGGCATCAACGAGGTGAATCGACAAGGAGAATGTGAGGGAGGGGTTAGGTCGATATCACTAAGAAAGTGAGGGTGTTAATAACACCTGTTGACCAATGGGTTAATAATTCTGACCTTTGATATCACAGGAGCCACTAGAAATACGTGCAGGTATTGAAAGATGACAGCTTACAGCGAAATAAATCCTGTTGAAACTCTCAACATTACTTTTCGATAGGAAACACTAATGAAATTTATTCAATATAATTTTAAGCTAGGAAATTCGAACATGTTTCAATTGTTTTTCTTTCTTTATTGCAGCATTTATTACAAAAATTAATGAATTTGAGATTTTTAATACAAAATGAAAAATGCTAACGGTCCGATTGATGTATTCATTATTTATTCAAGCGTAATAATTGCCAGGAACAAAATTAGACATCTTAATCATAATACAGCTTCCAAAACATAGTTAGACGTAACAGTCAACTCCTAATTTGGTATGATTTTTAAACAAATGGGTCACTGAATGTAATAGTTATGGATATTATTACCATTTTGTCAATGAAGCGAATGAAATATCCATTATTAAACTCAAACAACCTCGCTCCAAATGAAATAACAACTAAAGAGCGGATAAGTCATTTCTGACTGTCCTTCCCTATGTAATTGCCATTTATGAATGACAAATAAAAAAGTATGGATTTGAGTTGTTCATGCAGGTAGCCCGGTCGTCTATCTCTGACCAGCAACGTTTCCTGGCTCATCCAATTATTATCCGAGGGCATGCCGGGTATAAACTGTCTTGAGGCCACAGGTGTGTGTGGACGCCCAAATTTAGGCGCACCACAAAACCGCGCCTTTTGACTAACATGTCGTCTGCCTCAAATTCGCCTGCGAGACAAAACATCAGCATGTACTACAAGGTTATGATTCAATATTTTTGCACTTCATGAATGAAGATGAAAATGACATATTGCAAATATCGCCTGCACAGTCTTGCAGGCTTAAGTTTTAGGGTTCCCGCTTAGATTCTCGTCTTACACCAGCAGAACAATGATTGAGGTGACTAAAAGATCAATTTTATGTGTGTTGTTTGCAACTAAACAAAGTTATTTGATTCTTAGCATAGAGCTCATATAAGATGGCAGAATTAAAAGATATATAATTAAATACATGTTTATGTTTTTTAAATTTTATTTTTATTTCGTGTGACATTTATATACTTATCATTTTTCATCAAACTTTTAAGCTAAAAAAATAAAGTACATATTATTGAAAAAAGGGCCCGACTGCCCTTATTTGGTACTCAACTATTTTCCACGGCCTCTTTTAATTATAATTATGTTTTCGAATTCATTCAGGGCAAAATCATAACTTCTCAAGGTCTATGGATTAAAAGATAACACTTTTACCCACAAACAGGTTATTTCTGTTTTCATTGTCACGTGACATTGAGTGTGTCATCACTTGGCATGACAAGATACATAAACATTCTCACGGTCACGTGATAGTGACATCGGCAATGTCCTTCAGACGGCTATCACATCGTTCAAAAGTAATCACTTTACATCATGTCAATTTCAAGTTCATGAGTCGATTACATAAAAACTAGCAAAAGCTTAATAGCATCCATCGTGACCAGGCTTGTGATTATATTTTGACATGCATTAGGTGCGTTGAGATGCATGCAGAAACTTAGAAAAGGAAGTTAACCAGTTTAATGCTTTGCAGAAAGTCACATAAACATGAAAAATTTCAGTATTTTAATGTTTTTATTATGTTGTTTTGTCACGTGACTGCAAATAAACGTCAAACAAACGAGCAGACGTAGAATATGCGAAAACAATGTTGAAATTTCCGAAACATCTATATGTACAGGTATGTTTCAGAGATTAGTTGATAATTTTCATGAGGTATTATGAAATTAGGTCAATGTTTATGAGGTAAAGTTTATGTATTTTCAGTAATTTTTAAAAGAAATAGTAGGTCTGCTGAACTTGAGCATAAAAGAGTATAATTCTACTTAAGTAACAATGTTGCAGCAATGCACAGGAGACGAGAAACATAGTTTGGAAACAATTATCTCATGACGCCTAACAATTTTCCTCAGTAAATCGTACGTTCCACGTACATGAACAATGCCTGGCTATTGTTGTGTTGTCAACAAGTTGATTTGAACAATGCTGGTCCAGAGCTCCCCCATGGCATTCAGTTTGTAGAATCTAGGGATGTTGTTACTCATACCGACGGTAATTATTGGCTTTATACCAGGCGCTTTTTATTTCACCGCAGTTTAATGAACGCTTGGCACCCGTTTGTCTCGTGACATTTAAAAAGTAGGAGTAACAATAATGATGCACCAACTCTCAAGTTTAGTCTAAAGGTATTTTTTATTTTTTTGTTGTTGTTCTGTTTATGTGACAAGAAGGCATTCTTTCGTGTTGTTTTGCAAACACAATGAACAGCAGCACGACAAACACAATAAACAGCAGCACTAATTCTTAAATTAAGCCAAAAGGTATTATGAAAGTTTTTCTGTTTACGTGACACAAGCATTTGTCGTTTTGTTTTGTTTTCAAACAATTTTTGATGATTAAGAGCAGTGTCAGAACGTATGTTCTCGACAGTTGTCGTATTGATGCATTAACTTTCAAATCTAGTCAAAAGTAGTTTGGATTTTTTGACGTAAAATCATTCTTTCGTGTTGTTGTTTTAATTGAAAGTTGTTGAATAATGGGAGAAAAGGAAGAAAAATTATGGTAAATTTGAAAGCAGCAATTTAGAAATGACTCTTTTATGAGTTTCTCTTGTTTGCATGTTGTTGCATGGGGAATAGTAATAGTTTTGGGCAATTGGTGTAATGAAATTGATCTTTGTTTCAGATTTCGAACGGACAAAATATAAGTGTAAAAACTTCTACTCCTCTACAGGTTAAATAAAAATCACTTTACATGTATAGCTAATGATCATGCCTTTAATATAGCAATGGCAACGACACAATTCATTGTTTTCACAATAATTACATGATATCGTAAAATTGTTTGTACTGGTCATGTTTTTTCCATTTCTTCAAGTTGTACTGGTGAACGTGCAATTGCCCTTCTTAGATTGATAAGTCTTGCTCATGATAATGCATTTTTTAATAGCGATAAAACTTGATTTATGAATTACACAATATTATCCAATTCTATATGATTAAATGTTCACCTGCCCCGGTGCTTGTCTCGAAACGTGCGTGACATATCGGGCTTAAACTACTCAAATAAACCTCTAAAACGTCGACAAGTGATTTTGATTCGACTAAAATTAGTAATTCGGTAAAACATTTCAGCTGGAATCACTCGCAAATCGTCTGCGCCTTAAAACCAGTCGGGGTATGTGAGGAGGAAATTACGGCTTTTGTTTCCTCATTTTTTCGTCCAAATTTCGCATCACGTGTTAATTTCTTTAATTATTCTGTAGTCTGTCATTATATTGTACCCACGCACGAGATAAACAGATTTAAAAGTGTGAGAAAATTAAATACAAGCTATGATCTCAGAAAGCAGATGGTATAGATTAATATCAGGATGTTGCTCACACTATGCTGTCATTTATCTATATTTTGTTTTATAAAAACATTTTACAAAACATTGATAAGCAGATAATGGTTTTTGTCTGATCCCTCTCTCTATCTCTCTCTCCCCCTCTCTCCCCCTCTCTCTCCACTCCCTCTCTCTCCACTCCCTTTCTCTCCTCCCTCCCCTTATTTTTAGCTCTCTTCTCCTTCTCTCCTCTTATCTGTTTTCAATTATTTCTATGATCTATCGGTAATCCTTCTTTCTCACGCTTTCATTGACACAAATTTTACTCCTCATAAATACTCGACATGAATTCATAATTATTTAGTATACGACTGCGGAATACAGTTGCCCATTTTATGAACCCTGACCTTTGGAAAAATAAGGTTCTTAAGGTTACATATCTACAATGAGAATGATACAATTTAGAATAATATTGCTCCAACATGTGACCTTGAAAGTTTTCATTTTTCTCACTTGGCCAACTTTAGAAAAGGTCACGCTTAGTATACTTGGCATTGGAGTCGAAGTATATACGTAAAAGGAAACAATTTCACTCCAAAGTGATTAAAGTAAGATGCAGTTATAGTGTCAAAGTTGAGGCGTTGTCATCAGATTAAGGGCTTGGATTAAAAGTAAGATTGTTGAGGCATGTGAAATCATCTTGAGCAAATTTGAAAAAAAAAGAAATAGAAAATTACTCTTAATTCGATATGAACATTTTAACATTTGCATTCAGTCCATGAAATGTTATTTAAATCACACCAATCAAACTCCATTTGGACTGGAAAAAAAGTTGAATAAAATGAAATATTATATTGTAAGTTAAAATCCGCATGGAATTATGTAGCTGATATAATTCTTGAATTTAGGCCAAAATTCAAATAAGTTCAAGGAAGATCTGGTGAAAATCGTAATTTTTGCTGAGAAAATAAACATTTTGTTTCATTGCGTTTTGCAAAAGCTCAGCGCAATACGGTATGCACATAAACATTAGATAAAGCATTACAAATGTTTCATAGAACAATATTTGAAAATTGCTGTCAATATCATATTTACAGAAAAGAATAAACAGCTACTCACTATTGTTGCATATTTAAACCTTTAATGAATAACCTTGGTATAAACAGCCGTATCATTCGTTGCGTTTTGAATTTTCTTATCATTCGTTTCGTCTTTCCTGCTTAAAAGTACAATGCTTCACAAAAGGCCTTACATTATCTGTAGATCATTTGGTTGGTTAAATATTTTATCTTTCAAGGTTGCTTGTGTTGAAGCAGGAAATCTTCATCTGAAGCAGAGGCAGATGCACCGGACATTGAGGGGCGTATCCAGGGGCAACATGGAGGACCTTCATCCCTTTTTTGAGGGGGGGGGGGATTCACAAAGGGTGTACACATTTTATGGTCAGGAGAAATAATACCATGAGTTGCTGAATTGACAATGGAAAATGGGATGGGTGAGTGGACAGATGGTAGGCTATGACCTGAGAGTGGCGAAGCCCGGCTCCTGTCATGGGGGGGGGGGGGGGGGGGGTCTGGACTTATTAGGTGCGCTTAAATTGGGGAAGCAGAGTGAGTAAGCGGGAGAGGATCTGGGAGGAGTCATGTAATCTTCTTCTCATGTGTTTTTTTTTCTCTTGTCTCATTCTTTCTCTCTCTCTCTCTCTCTTTCTCTCGCTGTTTTTTTTTTTTTTTTTTTTCAATTCTTTCGCTCCCCCTCTCTCTTTCACATGTATACATCCTCAAATACATCCACAAACGATTCCCGGCCCCCTCTCTAACTCACTTTCTTCCTTTTAAAGATTTCTTCTTTGCAAGTTGATTGAAGGGGCAAATGCCATTTTCCATTGTGAAATGAGGAAAAGGGAAAAGGGGGTGAAAAGAAAACTTTGAACATTACTTTAGTAAAAATACAACAACACCAAATCAGATTCCTTCAAAACAGAGGTACAGCAAGTCTGTTTCATCATTTTATTGTGATACCATCCCCAATTTGGTGGTATTCACGTAAGTAAATGAAATAGTCGATCTGGGGCCCGTTGCACAAAACTTGCGTTTAATCGCAACTACTAAAAATCAAACGCAAGTCCTTAATGCGCACTTCTGATTGGCTGAAAATAAAGTTGCGTTTGATTTTCCTGAGTTGCATTTGTGCAACGGGCCCCAGCTCTGTTATAAAAGTAATTTAGAGTTTTGATATTAAGACGCAAATTTCACAAAATCATATCAAATTTGCACTGAAGGTTATTACATTTACTAAGTAAATGCATCATTTGGGAAAGAATCTCGTAAGGATTTATCTTCTCAATTGTGTTTTTTGTCTGAAATCTGGCACCAAAATCTGTCATCTCAAAATTGATACACCGTTTTTCGAAAAGCTAGAGAAAGCATGCTCGCATCTGAAAATCCAGGAGGATTTGAAGCTGTCATCTGTTGCTATCCATAAAGTGACATTAACACCAGTCTATTATAGAATCGAGGCGATGACACGACGAACTGAAAACAAATACCTGAGATTATTTTACTTCTGACTCATTAATATTCTAAAGTCCCCTGTAATAGAGAGTATCATAATGGAAATGTTGCTTCCGTGCAAATATCCATTCTGTGTCATGTGTCATGATGGCAGTTTATTTTGATGATGAAATAAAAAAGATATGGAATACCTTATAGGTGGAAGTGCGAGTTTCGTTTTTGAAGAACTGGTGTACGGAATATTGATGAATTTACCAGAAATCGATGAGCAACAAAAGCTATTTCATTGATTTCCATATTTTATTGTATATTGATTTGCACGATTAGCATGCTACTTCTTGCTTCCCTCAAACTGATGTGCGGCAAACGGATGTATTCTTATTGCTCCCCCCCCCCCCCCCCCCCCTCCCGTTCACTGTTTGTCTGTCTGGCTCCCCTGGCCTGTCTCTCCATCTCTATGTCAGTCTCTCCGTCTCTCTGTATCTGTCTCTCTCTTCTTGTCTCTGTCTGTCTGTCTGTCTGTCTGTCTGTCTGTCTGTCTGTCTGTTTCTCTCTCTCTATCTATTCTCTTGCTTCATTTCTGCCCCCTTTCCCTATCTCTGTCATTTCTGAATGTATTCTTTTTTCCCTCTGTCCCCTCATATTTGGCTTCTTTGGAACAAAGTGTAATACATTTTGTCATTGACCATGTTCACCGTGATTTTGAGGGATGCATGGAACACGAGAAGTTGAAATTCCGTGAGTTTTACTTTACCATTTTAAGGTCGTCTTGTTCTCTATTTTTTTTTACCACACATGGAGTACAAATACAATATATTTCTTCAAACTATATACATATCGTGGCAATCACCCCCCCCCCCCCAAGCACCCTTAATCATGATAATGTCATAGAGGATGCATAGTCAGGGTAGCGGACAGTGCTAATAGGCCAGAACGCAGCCGGAAAGATTTCAACAGGGGAGAGTAGATCCGGTCTATACTGGGCGACAGCAATACATTTTAGAAAAGAGAAATAACGCTTTCTGGAGGTACGCCAAAAATCAAATAGGTAATCTAAATAGTCGTAGTCTCAACCCATGGTCAGACCAAGGAGTTCTGTGATAACTCCTTGGTCAGACTAACAATATGTAGCAATTTAGATTTGTAAATCACGGTTTAAGAAGAGCTTGTAATCAGCTTCTTGAATTTACCAGATGAATGCAAAAACAAAAAATGTTTGAGTAACAATGATTTCAAAACTCTGATATCAATTGCCCTTTTCGCGAATGAACATAAGCCTCAAGTACATTTAATAGCTAATTTACCCGTTTAATAGTACCCCCCCCCCCCCGTAAAAGAAATTTAACCTAATCTGGAACACATTACAGTATACTGAACTATATTTTCATCCCTGATGTTCATTTCACCTCTGAATTAATTTTGATACCCCTTTTCTTGATTTTTGCTGTTTTTGATGCCCTAAACGCGTAACCCGGGTTACCCGTCGAATGCTGAAAAAGTACCCTTTTTATCTGTTTTCGTGTACGCGGATGATGTACAGGCCTCAATGAGACATGCCCCCCCCCCCCCCCCGGGATACTAAATTCCCTCATTCCCACTGCCTTAATACAGGGACCTCTTGGTTCCCGTGGGCAACGGGTTAACAAAATCAGCTAATCACTACTCATCTTCTTGTTTTATCAGTTGCTATTTTGTGAGATGTGGATTTGGGTTGGCCGATGGAGCGGAATCAAGTGATATTTTACTTTAATTTGTAAAATATCTTCTTTTGAAAAAATGACTGGAAAGAAGTGGATTGGGAAATTATAAAACGGATTACAAAAATTACCTTTCGATGAAGTTTAAAGAAAGGCTCTTAATAAATTAAGTGAAAGGGAAAAAAAACATGACACCAGTATTTATATAATTATTCAGTGACCACACGATACGCTGGGTATAGGAAATACGTAGCAAGGTCGATCTTCTATACACGATTCATCTTCGCTATACATCTGATTCTCGTATTGATCTCAATAACATGTTTACGGTTTAGATATTCAAAGAAACTATATAGGCAATTTTTTATATCTCATTTGAATGAAATTTCCAACTGAATAAAATCAGATCCACTTCAAATGAAATGTGTAATTATGAACAAACTACCACAATAGCTTCAACATGACCAAACCTGTTTGATCCTTAGCCTTGCTACTTGGAATCGACCCATATTGCTGAAGTTGACTGTTCAAATAGGGAAGATTGCTCTGAAAGGAGACTAGAGTCAGAAAGAGGGGTAATGATTCAGAATTCATGTTTGAAGGAGATCTTTAAATTAGGAGAAGTTCGTTGAGTGATGGGCAAGCCCGCTGAAATGAACTGATTATTACGGAGTTGAGTGAGGCAACGTACCAAAAAATTATATCCGTGTCCTAAAGTAAAAAAAAAAAAAAAAAAAACAAAACAACAACAAAACATGTTCGTATAGTTATTTGGCGAATGGATTACTTGGGTGGATTTTATCAATATGAACAATTTAGGGGAAACGCCCAGTCCATTTCGAGGCGCCAAGGTAAACATAAAGGCATAGATGAGAGTCAATATCACATCTTAATCCTTAATACAGCCAACGAAGTAATGTCCTTCTGATACTTATAGCTTTCTCTCCTTGTGCAATATTATATTCTGAAAATAGCTGAAGAGCTAAAGCCCCACAAGTCAGTTTTTAGAAGGTATAGAGATCCCGTGTTTAGGGATCTGTTCAATACAATACCCCCTTTTTTTTGGGGGGGGGGTGTAATCGGCAGTCAGATTTTTAATTAGTTTCCTTCACTGATTTTCAAAGGTTACATGTCTACAAAGTATAATGTTCCTGCAGTTAGTGTACAAAATGATTAAATGTACTTAAGATAAAGAAGAAAGATTGAAATACAGATTTCTCATATCATGTAAGGAATAATTCTTGAAAAGAGATACATAATATATATGAAATATATGTTTATATAAGAATAAAGAAAATGAGAAAATGAGATTAAGATAATATACACAACATAAATATGTTATACTGAGCCTAGACCAACATGATTAAGAATAATTAAAATGCATGAGTAAAATAAAGGTGATTCGGAGAACGAAAAGATATGTTGAAAAGAAAACGAAAATGGAGGAGTTTCAGTCCGAATTGGAAATATGAATAAAAATACAGAAGAAAAGTACAGAATATAAATAGAATTGATTTATGCAACGAAAACTAGATTATTCAGTCTTGCAGTATTAAACAGCAGATTTTTTTTTCAAATACATCCTCATGGAAATAAAAGAATTCCAAATATGAATATCAGGTCATTTGACTGTTCAAATGTAAATACATTACATCATGCCTCGTCATCAGCTGCCATGCCATGACTTATTATTTAGAACGGGATATGAAACTTTTAACTTGATTTTAGTTGATTTTCAAGGATTATAGGTGCCTCGGAATTCTTTTCATGACAGTGTCATTTCCGACGTGAATGTGCATCGATGACGTGATAGATTTTTTGTAACACAGAAGCAAAACTACCTTTTTATAAATGAAACTTACCCCCATCTCCCCCCCCCCCCCAAAAAAATGCGCCGTTGTGAAAATAAATAATTTGTCACATAACCAATTATATTAATATCAATAAGTAGTCACTTTTGCTTTAAAACAGACGTTCAATACTAAACTGATTCCACATGCATTGGTTAGAAGCAGAGAGAGAGAGAGAGAGAGAGAGATAGAGAGAGAGAAATAGATAGCAAGATGAGGAGATATAGATAGATGGAGAGAGAGAGAGAGAGAGAGAGAGAGAGAGAGAAAGAGATAGAGATAGATAGAGAGAGGGAGAGAAAGAGAGAGAGAGAAGGTGGGGAATATTTATTTGTCTGGACTCGCCTTCTTTTTTTGTCATCAAATGCGCTTCATAATTATAATCCCCATATTCCCCCTCTCCGTCTCTCTCTCTCTATCTCCCTTTCATTATGGAAATCATCATCATCATCATCATCATCACCAACACCACCACCACCATCATCACCACTATCATGATTATTTAATTAATCTTTCCCATTAATTAAGATGTTTATTATGCTCATATGGAATCGGCTCTCATTTTTTTTCTCTCGGTATAACAGACTCTGACTTTGCCCCCCCCCCCCCTCTCTTTCTCTCTCTCTCTCTCTCTATCTCTCTCTCTCTCTCTCTCCTCTATCTCTCTCTCTCCTCATTTTCCCTTTTCCCTTTTCTTTTCCCATTCCTTTTTTGAAATCTATGTATCTCTTATTCTCTCTCTCTCTCTTTGTCTGTCTCTGTCTCTGCCTCTGTATCAGTCTGTGTGAATGTCTCTCTCTCTCTCACTCCGTAAATTCAGATATTTTAATGAGTCGCCAATACGTCGCCCAGGCTCCTGCCTCCTCACATATACAACTCCCTTCACCCTGTTACTTACATGTACTTGTGAAGTCCCAGGCGCCACGATAATCCCTCTTCCCCTCCCCCAACTTCTCATCTTCCCCCCTCCTCCACCCTCGAACTCGCCCACCTCAATCACCACATCGTAGCTGCGAGAATGTTGTGAGTGCAGCCCATGCAGAACCTAAGTGTTATCTGTAAGTTGCAGGGCATGTGCAACCTATTAAAAGCTCCTTCATAATCATGAAGACATAATTGCAAGTTTATCAAAACCCGTCATGTGGTAATGATTTATCTTTGGGGGTGTATATACGTTAAAATAAAGCTTTCCAGAAACATCGATATGTCATTCAATCTTAACATGTACAGCCAACCGATTTATATATCTGGACTGCATCCAATACTAAAACCATTTTAAAGCAATAGTTTGATATCATAGTTTGAGTGACAAAGAGCTTTCGTGAGAATATGACATTTTCGTCCCCAGTATTAGGAGACTTTCTCCTTGGCCTTTATAGGAGAACGTGCTGAAGAAGCTCAAGCTTTGTGATGATGCGTTTTCATTACCAAACAAAATATCGCAGATTGTTATAAGTGGAAATTGTGTGTCGAGTATCAATAATGCTAACAGCAGTTTCAAATCTAAACTTGCTCTTTATCTTCCTCGATTATTGGCTCCAATTCCAGTGGGCTATAAAAGGATTGATATGACAAGCAGCTGTTGACATTCATGTTTATTAGATGAATAGTTACATCTCCAATTTAAGGGTGTATCGTAAACTATTTTAAAAGGTAATTTAGAACTTGATCAGGTTACCGCAAATATAGTACAGTTGTAAGTAAAGAAATTGGGTGTAAGGGTCAATTTTGACAGCTCTCTCGTGTATTTTTTTTTCATAAAGACAAAACATCTCTATTGTCTTGACATATTATTTAAGTAGATCTCTCTGTGTATTTTATTTCATAAATGTGTTTTTGAGAGATTGTATTTTATATTGAGGCAACATTTTGGATTTGATTTGATACATGTGCAAATGTGAAGACAGTGTGAAAATGGTGGAAGTGCACTTATACCGATGCTTTTATCCTGTTACATTGAAAGCTGATAATCGGTATTAATTACTCATGTTTGTTTCACGTTGTCATTGTTGTCGGTTACCACAGTGGCACCAGGAAAAGTGGAAAACAACATGGTGGTCTTGGTATATCATGTCACCTCGATTTCATTTCCCCTACAGCAATCTAAAACCAACCACCTCACAATCAAGCAGCGTTACTTAATTTGGCAGCAACATGCGTGTTCAAATCATAATCCCAGTATAAAAATTATAAATAGATAATAGATGGTAAAGATTCCTTGAAGAACCATAATTAATCACCCTGATATAACATCGAGTCCTTGTCTTAAGTATAGTACAGATTAAAATGCAGACAGGGAGGGGACCTTATAATGCTATTTTTTCCTTGTTAATTTTATGGGGCTTGGTTGGCAACCCCAAAGACCTTTCCTTAAAGGCAGCACGATACTGCGGGTGAGTCGTTGTGTATTTCTTAGGGACCCTGCTAGATGCTGGGCATCCTTGACATTTAAGAAGGTTTATTTTCGACTCCCTTTTTGTCCACACATGCATGACGCTGCGATGAAGAGCGTGATATCCATTAACTCTTCTAATCAAAGGAATCGATATAGCCCAGTCCCACCTGGGCTATAGTTATAAAATTAGACTTTGCGGTGATGTCCGTTCTTGAACACCTATACATCTTCTTTGATCCAATGCTTTGGTTTTTCTTTCCTTCATTTTAGTCGTTCCTCCACCCCTTCGGTATACACTGTTTAGCTGAGTAGATAGCAGTTATAGATAATTTGGGTTTAGCAACCAACTTAAAAAGTTACGGTCCAAAGACAGAACTGCTTTCTAAGCCTATGGCATTGAAATGCAATTACTTACGGATATATTACTGAATAATTGGACCTCCATTTTGTTGCAAAATTATATACGATATTGGGGCCTCATTTTCCCATACCATAAACCTCATTGCCACTTTTCTCCAAAAATATGCTCCAACATGAAAATAGAGAGGGAACGTATAATGGAACAGAGTACGTTCCAAAAAAAATTCTGATTGAACTATTACAAGAGAAGTCGTAGTATTATAAAAAAAAAAATTGAACAATCTTTGTCGTGTTGAATGAAAACTGACAAGAAAAACACAACACAACTTTAAATGTTAACCTTGATTAGAATAAAAGGCACTCATACTATGTAAGTTCATTGAAGTTACACGTTTCCTGAAAAATGGCGATGAGCAAAAGAGCAAAAAATGAAATAATGGTGAAAAGCTGTCCATGACCAGATGGCGGAATAGTTTCAGTGAGTTTATATTGGGATAATACCAAACACGGTGTTTTTCAATGAAATACAAAATGTGGAACATTTGCAAATTACATTCAATGTGAAACTTTGGTTTAATAATATTTTCAGACAAAACATATGACAATTAAAGTACAAATCAAACATGCTTACAGAACAAGAGACATCTATAAAAGAACAATTTCACGTAATACACAAACAATAGGCCTGTTGAAAAAATAATTTCACTTGCTTTCGACAAAGGGCAGTATAACATTCAAGACGCATTACAATAAGAAAATCATTGCTTTACACAAAATAAATATATTACAATCGATATTTTCGACATTAATTGCAAGTGCGAAATCTAGAAAACACAGATTTTTTGTAATTGTGTTTAAATGGAAGGAAAGAGATAGCACATTAGATTTGAATTTCTTGTAATAATCGAATGTTTGAAGATGTCCTAAATATTGGACATAAATCAAGCATGTTAAGATAAAAGAATAACAGGGGTGCTAACATAATCCCGAAACAGAATGGGATTTACAATTCAACGCCTCAATAAAATGACTTCGAAACACCTGGTATACAAACTAAAAGAGCGATTTTATGAGAGCCCGACACAGAACATGATAATACTCCTGCGCCACCAAGATTCCCGCATTTTTTAATAACAAGACCAAAATATAATCATTTGAATAATAAACAGGACTTAGATCCGTTATGAAAACAAGGTGGAAAGAGTAATATAATGTTTGCATGTATCGCTCAAAAGGATCAAAATATAAAAAAAAACATCGTTCTTAAATGCAAAAATCTTGCAAATTTTGAAGATTGTACAGCAACCAATGGTAAAGGCTGGTCGCGCCCCCGGCCGTGACAAGAAATCGCCGCACATGACTAGGGTGGTAGGGCATATGCCCCCCCCCCCCCCCCCCTTTGGCTGGGGATAATGTCGGTACTGACCTTACAAGGGAGAGTGTACCGAATAAAATACATTAAAGCTAGTGTTAACTGATGCAAGATGAACGCTTTGAAAGTCATGAACTTTCTTCATCCCCAGGGGATATTTACAGGGATCAGATTTAGATATCCTTAGCGGGAAGAAAAAAAAGGCAAACGCGTCTATGGCTCCACCCAGGAATACCTCCCAGGGCCGGCGATATTTAAGAAACGAGCCTTATCTCTGAACTTGGCTTTGATCTTAAGTCTTAAGGCCAGTTTCAGAGAAGACCTTTGAAAGAAGATCGGCCAGGGCTTGGATTTCTAGATTATTAAACAACAACAACCCAAAGAATTTCCATTCTAAGGAAGAGTTATCGTCTTAATATTCTTGATCTTTCCCAAAACAGGATTACGTTGGTTCATATCGGCGGAATAATGAAAAGGAAGAAAAACAGCTTAAAGAGATCATCAGTCTGTCCGCTGTGTCAAACTATGAAATATGATGACCCCGTCCCCATTTCAAATATTTGTTATTGTCTACTTACGATACAATATTTATTTCATATGATGCTAAGTAACAGAGTCATCATGTCAACGTTCCTTTACAACAAAAACCTGATTGCCTTTAACGATATTTTAGTAACATAATATTATAGCGGTAGCCTTTAATACAGATTGATGTCATGCACACAAATGCGCTTTCACTGCATACTCTGTAACATGCACATTATACAATCGATGTTATTACTTTGCTTTGTATAGTCAACAAATAAAATGCTTCTAATGCCCAAAATATCCTATTTAAATGTATCCATTTCAAAGGTTCCAATTTGCAAAACTTTTCACTTCTGCGTTTTTGTGGTTCATAATTATGTTTTTCCATTGCGATCAAACCATCGCCAGCGAAGATTTGCACATCGTTCACCTCACTGCAAATGCCTTGGGGAGATCATCTACGACTCGGAGATCACCTATACCTTGTCGTTTCACATTGTCCTTTAGCATGTCTCCCATCTGCGCCAGTGTGAACGACGCGAATCCTAGTACTGCGCATCGTACGAAATACACTCAAAATCCTCAAGATCTTTGCATACGTTGTCCGTTCCCCTTCCGGAGGTGGCGCAAAGACCGTTCCACCTTGTATCTCGCCCAAGTCCAAGCTCGCGTAGACCAACGTTCCTCCCGTCCTTCCACGAGGTTTGTTACTGTTGAGGTTACCGCTGCTGTGAGACGGCAAATGACCCTTGCTTTTATCTGCGACGTTCTGATTCACATAAGTCTGATTCCCGGTACGGTTGCTGATGGTTCTGATGTTAATATTTTCATAATCGTCGTCAGCATCGTACTGACTGTAAGCGCGACGAAGGGTCCGATTTTGTCCCTTTCTTTTACCAGACATGTCCACGTACCCGGTATGTTCTCCTGTAGTCTTTGGTGGGTCAGCGGAACAGGGCCTGATGATGTTGTACCCGTTTTCTTCCTCTGCGATGGCGCCCAGGGGACCTGGTTCCGTGTTTCGTCTTGCTCGCTTTGTTCTCGGCGGCGGGATGGGTCTCTTGTTAATAGGATTAGTTTGGGTGAGACAGGTGTATTGCGGAGGGTTGTTGAAGGCTGGTATGACGGGTTCTTGATACCCATCTTCACCTCCCGAATACCTCGTAATTTTGGACTTCCTCGGACCAAGCTTGTTTCCGAGCAACTTCGAACCGATTCCTAGATTTGAGTAGCGTCTATTGCTTCTGAGCTTACGATACGCGAAAACCAACAACACAGCGAATATTGCCAGTAGGATCAATAAACTCGCAACCGTGGCACCGGCAGCCCCCCTACCTCTCCTTTCCTTCGGTCCTGCAAGAAGGGCATCGCTGGTCATTGGCTGTGTCGTGGGTGTCACCATGCCATTATTCCCTGGAAAACTAGGAACGACAAGAATCCTGGCCTTGGCCTTATTGCTTGGACCTCCTCGGCACCAAACCGAAGTGTTGTTGTCCGATATTTTCACATCGTAGATTTCGAGCTTATGTTTGTCCTCGCTGAACGTGTATCGCTGTTCTTGTACGATGTATGGGGCCGCTTCCCATTCGTACAGCAAAGGTCGCGTAGATTCGTGACCGGCGCTGTCGTATACGAGACACGAAAATGTCGCCGTTGACCCGAGCATTACCTCTTGAACAGGGGGGTTGATGACAGCCTGGAGAGACGCCATTTTCACAGCTATCTGTTGGCTTAATCTTACTAAAATGATACTTCCGTTCAAACTAAATCCCTGATATCCAGTCCGAGTTTAAACGTTGCTCTTTCAATAAAAAAATCAAAGAATCAAGTATTATGCCTGATACCGAGTAGGTACGAAGAGTTAATGTCCATATAAGGTTAACTGATTTCCAATTTCCAAAGAGAAGGCTGACAGCCTAAGCATGAAGCATAGCAAAGTTTTCACGTTGCAGCGCACCTCTGTTAACTTCGAAAAACATTTTCCAGCGAAAGGTGGCTGGATCTATAATGCTGCTCCACAACTTTTAAACCTCAATAAATGTCGGGAAATCGTAAAAATAAGTGATCCATAACCTGAAGAATCAAGCACGAAACTGAGTGATCACCGAGCTTGAATACTCTCTGTAGCCGACTTCTCACCACTGCAATGTTCCGGCGAGTGATCACTCTCCCGCCTTTATATGACTTCGAATGAAGCAGACGACAGCCGAGTCCTCACATTTGTACTGGAATCATTCAGTAGCTATAGCGACGCACTCGCAGAGATTGCTTCTGCTTTACAGCTGAGAACGAACAGACACCTGTTGGATGCCCTAGCCTCTTGCCATCCCCTTCCGCTCACGAGACTCGAGAGCTAGTATGCTATCATCAGAAGCTAGCAGTGGAATGAAGGAAAGAGAGCTTGTCCGCAATGATTTAACAACCTGTTCACTTGTATCCTAGCAAGATGCAACATGTTCGCACCAGAGAGGGCGTACGTCATTGTTCTCGAAAGGACAATGTTGCTCAATATCGATTGACGTGTAGTTTGCTTATACCTCAGGCTCAGTCACACGGCCATGTGCACCGACTCCTCATCGACACCAACCCAACAGATTTTTCGCCATTCGTGGCATTGGTGTTGATCCCGGGGGGGGGGGGGGGGGGGGGGGGGGGGGGGGGGGGGGGGGGGGTTGGTGGCCTGTATTATCATCCCCCCAATATTTTTGGATAAAATAAATAAGAATTGTGATACATTTATCTTAAAACTAATAATTATCCAAACTCATTACGTTTGATCTTGAAATACCATCACATTCTTTAATGATAAGAAATGACATAATTTCAATGCGAAAATATCGAAGAAAATTCTCCCAATTCGTCCGCTCGCATTTTTATTCTGAATTAAGGGGTTCCGTCCATCGGGGTAGATACGTGCATTCCTTCTTTTCATTAAAAAACATTTTGGGATGCTCTAAAATACAAGTTTTATAGACAGATTTTTGAAAAAGTCCCTGGTGTGGGAAGGGGGGATTCCCCCTCCCCCGTCCTGTCGCTTCGCTCCCTCGCCGGTCCACCCCCCCCCCCCTCCCCCCATCATGAACACGGATCGACATCCCTGATTCGGGGTGAAGTAATTTTTTTATGCCGTCTGTCGTCGGTCTGGTTGTCGGTCTGGTTGGTGTGAGCGGGGTAATAATTTTGTGTAGGCCTATTGTTTGAGCCCTAGAGTGGCGTATCCAGGATAGGGTGGAGTCCATTTACCGCCTCCCCTCCCAAATTTTAAAACGGCCCTGGGTCAATATCAATATAACTTACAGAGGCTTAGAGGATATACGACATGTGGCGCTGCCAAGATACATTTCGCTCGCCCCCATCTTTATCAGATTCTGGATACGCCATACGCCATCAAGATTGTGTAAAATAGTGATGATGAAATAAATTGTATTACTATTGTGGAAATAGATCCTAATAACATATATATGAACTTGTTTTGTTAACTCACTTATACATCATAGAGCTAAGATGTAACCAATAATAAACAGCTTGTTGTGTAAATAGATTTAAAGTTCTATGAAAATAACTAGAACTTCATCTTTCAATGTATAATTTTTTAACTTATAGTTAAAACTTTTATGTCATTTAACTTTCCTCTCAGTACACATTTAGACAAAATCTGTACAAAGTCTTTCACGGTTTCATTTCTTTTCTTTTTTTTCAGATTTCGTCATTAACAAGTCAGCTAAAATCGATACGAAAGGGGTGTTGCTGAAGGAATAACTTTCAGCAATTCTAAATTATATAACAGCATTTATAGTAGAAAAAGAACTATATCAAAAAATAAAAGATAAAACAATGTCTGGAATCAGTGTCTGGATTTTGGGAGACAGGAAACAATTATAGCCCTGGGAATCACTTAAAGTTGTTTGGTTTGGCTTTCAGGTATCCTTGTGTAACATCCTTATGAACAACGTAGAACAATGAGAGAAATAGAGAGAGAGGGAGAGAGAGAGAGGTGGAGAGAGGTAAGGTGAGAGAGAGAGAGAAAAAAAGAGAGGTGAGAGAGTGAGAAAGAGAGAGGGAGAGAGAGAAAGAAAGAGAGGTGAGAGAGTGAGAAAGAGAGAGGGAGAGAGAGAGAAAGAAAGAGAGGTGAGAGAGTGAAAAAGAGAGAAAAAGAGAGAAAGGAAGAGAGAGAGGGAGAGGGAGAGAGAAAGAGAGAGAGAGAGAGAGAGGGGGGGGGGGAGGGAAAGAGCGGGGGTGGGAAAGGAGAGAGAGGGTGGATACACAAGATGATACAAATTGAAACAATGATTTCACAAATTCATTTGGACAAGCGAAACTAATGAAATCAGTGAAAACCAATTTCACTCTGTTGGTTTCCCACGAGAGGCCATGCCCCCCCAACTAATATTTAGATATCATGGATGACTCGTAACTAGAGGTCATGAACAGGACTATAGTGACACCAGGAAATCCGATGTTTCAGTGCCATCTTCTTTTTGCATTGATACCGTGGTCTAGTTTAAAAGTATTCATTCGAATACAATAATGTCCTCGTGACAACATTAAACAAGCTGAAAGCGGTTTCGTTAGGGTCGAAATTATGTTACACATGACACTGAATTTGTCAGCAATTACAACAGTAACCATGGTAACGCATGTTCGATGCACCTGTGCCCTGTTTCATACAACCTGTCATCAATGACAAGTTGCAATAGCTTTTATAAGCTACTGAAATCCTTGCATCTGATTGGCTGAGAGCAAATTTGTCGGTAAAAATCACTGACAAGACACTTGATGAAACGCCCCCGGGTGTCCCTACATGTTTAGTGCATGTGTTCACATTGGCATGGTGAAAAGGACAAGGTGTACGTCTATTTCAAAACGAATAGGGGGTGGGGGGGGGGGTTTGTCCTAACTGCCGAAAAAGGGGGCATTTCATATACGTTTAGAAAGTCCTCAAAATAATCAAAGGACTCATTATGTTTGACCTAAGTTGTGAACGACGTACACAGTCACGTAAGATCGAAAAAATGTCAACAAATTAGACGATGCCATCATTCGCTCATCAGAGTTTGTATTCTTTTAAACGCAATCATTTGGGGGATGCTTATCCTTCCGCAACTAAAGTGAAACGTTATTGAAAGCACGATTCTGGGACCTTGTAAAATTGAAATGATTTTAACAGTCAAAAGATTAAACAGAAATTGCATTTTGTGTTTTGGAGCAGTTTTCATTAATGATGCATGAATATTAACCTTCATATTAAAGCAACAGAATGTTAATCACGGAGGTTTGTTTAAAAAGATAAGATACATTTGATGGGCCTAAATATAAATAATGCTTACATTTCCCAGGCCAGACAAAGTTCACGAAATGCGGTTATTACTCATTGCATGTTAATAATAGCTTTATAATCGAAATGCCATGTTTTGTTCTATTTGATTACCTTTACAATCACAGACGGAGTTGTGTTGTTACTATTTCATTTTGCTATTCCCTATTTGTTTTGCCATCACAATTGCTTTAAGGATGAGTATATATTTGCATAGTGACTTTTGCTCCGGTGACGACCCCAGTTTTATGTCGTTAAAAATATATGGTGAGGTTTGAGGTTGCAATTTGCTTTTAGTTTAGATTCAGGGTTTGGGTTAAGTATAGTATTTTGATCCAGGGTTTGGACCTGGGATTGGTTGGTGTAGGAAACTGACATCGGAGCATTTGTCGCCAAAGCACGTGTCGTAAAACGGACTAATTATCGTAGTAGCAGGTTTGGGGGTTGTTCTTTGTTTTGTTCGGAAATAGTTAATGAGGTTATTATACACCAAAACGGTGTTCTGGGAGCCTATTCCGTATATCATTTCGGTTAAAGAGCGGGCAAGAGTTGACAGTATCGATGCTATTGATTAAAGGAGATTGGAAATACAACAGGAGCAGATGTATTTCGTACAAGGTGGGGTGTGAGTGTACGATACCCTCCCATACCCCCCCCCCCCCCCCACTCCCTCCCCCATACAAGCACACACCTGCAAGCCCAGGGAAAAAATACAAACTTTTCAAAAGAAAAAATAGCAGTGCCGCTGTGGTTAAAATCATAAAGATTAGTTTGTTTTCTTCAAAGATTGCATACGCTTTGTCAAAGCATTGCACGATATATTTATAAATAAAATTGTTATCAACTTAATACGGACATTATCAAAGACGGAATGGCATGATAGGGGTTAATGAAGATGGTTCGCATTTGGTAACAATAATTGAATAGTTGAATCTAAGTTATGCAAACATACACGTCAAACACAAACAGCATGGCTCAACTCTCTTTCATTACCCCTTCCTTGCCCCCTTTCTTCACATTTACTGGGACCCCCCCCCCCTCCACCGTAGCTACACCACTGTGTCACGTACAAAACAACATGACTCAATATTACTCCCTTCTACTATGAGTCAAGAACTGATATCAAACAACTCATCTACAACGACGTCAAAAGGTGGAAATCGTTGAATTATAAGTTCGTTGAACGTTTTGTTTCATTTATTTGTTTGTCTCTAAAGTCAATGAATAACTTTTGTCAGAACTTGCCGAAGGTTACTAAACCTTCTGATTTTAATCTCGATCAAATGACCCGAGTGGCTGTGACCGATAAAAACTTTACTGATAGCAGAGAAATTTGATTTAATAATATCTAATGTACTTTTGTTAATTAGTTGATCTATTTAATAACGGCACCTTTTTTTTTGAATTCCCTCAGTGAAGGGTGCATATCAAAGTGACGTATCTGAAGTTGGCGCATAGGCCGCGCGCCTCCTCAATTACCATAGTATGTATTTATATGATCAAAATATGAAGTCATGTTCCAGTTATTGTTCGCAGACAGTCGCAGATCTAGAATTCTCTGGCCCGGGGATTAAGAGTCCGAAAAATCTGGGAAAAGCGAAAAGAAGAGGGGGGGGGGGGGGGGGGGGGGGAGGAGAGAATTAGGGGAAACAAATATACAAACAAATAAACTAACAAACACATACAATAAACTGGAACAAAGCTAAACTAAACTACACGAAGTGAGGAAAAAAAAAGTCATCAAATTCTTTAGAAGGAATTTTATTACTCCAAACTTTTCGGACAAGCAAAAACAAAACAAAACAAACAAAAAAAATTATGAGTATTTAAAGGGGGTACCCAATGCTGAAACAATGTTAGTTCATTTAAAAGATCATGATTTTATTAGAAGAAAATCATCTGCCTTAAATTTTTTTGAAAATTCGTGTTGCCAGAAAATCCCCGAAATATGGTAAGATTTCAGGATATTTTGGCCCCTCAGCTGTGTCCCAATTTCAGCTAGGTAACCACAATGACGTCAAAGTGGTTACCTTGTCGCGCAATTATAGCAAAATGCGCGCAAGGTGTAATGCATTTTGTACAGTCTAGCGCGCAACACATCTGCAATACGCGAACCTGGGTAACCACTTTGACGTCATTGTGGTTACCTAGCTGAAATTGGGACACAGCTGAGGGGCCAAAATATCCTGAAGTCTTACCATATTTCGGGGATTTTTCTGGCAACACGAATTTTAAAAAAACTTAAGGCAGATGATTTTCTGCTAATAAAATCATGATCTTTTAAATGAACTAACATTGTTTCAGGATTGGGTACCCCCTTTAAGGTATATCAGAAAGGTTAGGGGGACACGTACCCCGGTACCCGTCCCCAGTTCTGCCGAATTCTGTCTTAAATCAGGTTGTGGTTCATCAACCCTGCTAAGAAAGTCAGACAACAGGAAATGGAATCACCAAATGTTTGGTGTCTTTATTGTTTTTGTCATATCGCATCCTAGACTACCCGGGATTGAGCAACACTTCGATCTATATACATCTTGTCTTACGTCATGGAACTAAACTTTGTAGTTCGGTTTAAATTAAAAATACCATACTAAGTATCTCAAGATGAGGTTTTAACCTTCTTGAGAGGGTTGTGACTGATGGGACCTCAGCCCAACCCCCTCCCTCCTTGAAGTTTAAAATCCCAAATATTCGGGCAACCGCCACCTCATACTGGGGCAATGAGTTGGTCTATTTGTATTTCTATACCTTATTTTGCATCCTTTGATGACAAAATTAAGTGTTGATTATAATAAAGTGTCACTTTTTAATAAATGGAAAGCCTACATTCGGGCAAGAGACCACAGCCCCCCCCCCCCCCCCCCCACTGAACTGGACCCGTTGTAATCTCTAGGAGCACCGTTGTATATATAGGGGTGCATTCACTTGATTTTTAATCGAGGGGATCTCAGGGAATCTCCAAATCCCCGCCCGGTTGGCATTTTATCTACAATTATCTCTCTTGACTCAGGTGTGGAAATGCGTACCGTCATGTAAGGATTTACATTAAGATTCAGCAGTCCTTCGTCTTCGAAATGAAGCTCAGAAAATCTTCACCACAAAATGATATCATCAAAAGTCTCATTCCACAATAACATGTTACTGTGACAATGTGTAATTTTACGAGTTCGTTAGGTATCAAACAAATTTTCGCTTTCTGTCCCCAGTCCCCCCCCCCCCCCCACACACACACACACAATAGTAAGCAAAAGTAGATATCCGTATTGGTTGATAAATTAAGTAACTATAATAAATTATTATTTATATGTAAATTGTAAACAAATTTTTGTTGTAGCTAATGCTGTATTTTGGTTTGATATTATTCAGTAGCACATAGGCAATCTGAAAACGAACCTCAAAGATTATTTTTTAAAACGGGGGCAGAGCAAAACGTGTGTTACGTTGTAAAACACAAGTGACTTATCCTTTATTGTTTCTTATCTAAACAGAATGTAAGAATTCTATAAAGTACGTTAAAAACGTTTACTAGATGTTAATCTTTTTATTACGTCATAATACACTGCTGCACGCTTTAAAGCAAATTACTTATTATGCCGTCATATCCCTGGCGCAGGACTAGTGGCATTCAACGCGTTGTCATGACATTTTGGCGCGCAACTTTAAAAAGCACATGTGCCAATACTGCGCTAGCTAGCTCACTACACTATATGCTCATAAGGCATTTTGTTTTTGCTTCTTCCTAGCTTCTCGTTCATTCTTCAGCTTATCAAAGGAAATTTATCTTGGTGACTTATATCACAGCCTACTCTCCATAACAATTTACAAAAGCTTCCCTCTCGTTTATTCTTCTCTGCCGTTGTTAATTTTATCATCTTCCCCGAAACGGTGTGAATATCAAGATGGGGGATGCCGATCACTTCTCTCAGTCGACCGACAGGGACATTTTGAGTGATGAGGATGGAGTCAAATGCAGAGAAAATGAAAAGGAGGTTGTCACCACCTCGACCCAATCTTCAATTTCAAGCTCTCAGCCGGTGGCCCTGAAAGCCAAAAAGACACCACGTGCAAAATCATCTCGCAAGAACAGTCGCAGACAAGCCTTGGTTTTAGAGGAAGACCGGTCCGGCTATGTGAATGCTGCCAAACATGAGGAGCAATTCTGCAGTTGCGTCAATCTCTACGTGGACTGCCTTCTGGTGCGAGCTGTGAAAGAGTTGGTGGTGGACGCTCCAATAAGGGAAAAGGAGCAAAAGGAGAGCGATTTATCTCAGGATGACAGAGAAACAGGTATGAATGGTGTTGAATCTGAACCTGTTTTCACTGTTACTGATGATTCTTACATGGATTTGATTTGTGAAGAGATCCATTCTACTCTACCGTGTAACGAGAGACGATATGGGTTTGATAAAGAGGAAGGTGATAAAGTAAAGGATTCAGTGAGGCAACGAGATGGAGACGTCAATAAAAATGTTGCAAATATGAGCCCTCCACTCCTGTCTATAACGGAGGGGGAGAGAAGTTTTGAGTTGGCAGCCGACGATTATATGAACACTTCCTTTCCCGAAAACGGCGATGACTTTGATGAATACGACTCCGATGACGATGTCTTCGAAGACGTTCCTTCTTCGATTCAACCCGATGTTTCAGGTACCACCGGAGAACGTCGCAAGCAGAACAATACAAGACGTCGCAAATACGAATTCGAGGTCGATTGCGAAACGGGGATGGTCTTCAGCTTTGAGATTGTGGAACCAGGAGAAGAAGGAGAAAGTCGTGATGAGTACGAGTATGAGGACTGTGATGATTGCGACGCCTGTGATGAAAGGGATTCTCCAGAACTCAGTGATGCCAATGGTGAGTCGAATGTATGCCTCGTGGAATTCGAACCGGACGATGACAGCAGTGTATTTAGAGTTATCGATGAGAATGAGGACGTCGAGGAAACGGTCTACATGGTTGTCGATGAAAATGCCACTGACAACAAACTGGCGAGGAAGAATTCTGACTTCAGGTCAAGGTCACCAACAAAGTTACCTCGGGCCATACGAGAGGGGACCGAGACTCATCGCCGTCGCTGCTACAGCACGGGGGATGCCGAGCGGTTTGAGAGCCTAGAGAGCTCGTCGAGTGAGTTTTACTCACATGCAGACACCCTAGACCGAATCCTTACTCTTCCAAGCCCTCCAAAGTCTAGTCCAGGAAGCTATGAAGTGGACGATAGCGAAGAGGATCTGTCGAGCTCTCAGGAAGAACTAGCGGGGATACTAGACCGTCCAAGTCTGAAGAATCATCAGGCGAAGAATGTCACGCTTGTCACCTTCAGGGATGGGACAGCAGAAACTACCGATGCCTTTGGTGAAGATCTAACTACCACAGAATCCAAGTGCTTCTTCAAAAATAATCAGGAATCACAGCCTGACAACGATCACAATTCAGATCGCCAAGATGAAGATGTGAGACGCTGGAAAGATCTTAGAGTCAAGCAGCAGATGAAATTGAACGAACTAGACATGGACAGCCCCCATCATGGTGAGGTGTCATACAACATGTACAACACTAACCACCGCGGCACAACAAAAGTTCATCCAGTCGCTGACATTCGACTTGAGTACTATCCAGAAATGGAGAATCATCGATGTCCAGCTTTGGACGAAATGGATTCGTCGGCTTTCCAAGATACGCCTTCTTTGAATACAAAAGGAGATGAACAAGTGACTCGGGGTGATGAAGATAACACCATATCAACAAGAGATCGAATGACTCAGAGTGGTTGTTTTCCTTTGGACACTGGCTCGATTAAAAGACAGGAAGCCAAGGAGCTGGTCGAACAACAGGAAGATACCGACGAGAACCTCTTTGAATATGTAAGTATTAAATTTTATTGAATGAATATCTGTAAAATTACTTTTTTGACGTTTGCAACCGTTTTACTGTTTGTCAATACTGCGTTAGACATAATGTGGGCTTGAAATTCTATTCATAATGCGAATGCCAAATCAGTTATCTTTTTAAAGGAATACCCTCAAAATGCCTTTAGTTTCAAAGTTACCAAATACGTGAAATGTGAAGAGCAATTAAGACTTTGTTATTTGGAAATTGTTAAGATAATGTATAGGCTCTCAGTTCATCTAGCTAGCTAGTAGTTCATTAGCTAGGTGAGTTTTCTTTTGCATCTTTCATAGATCCGAAATCGCCGTGGTCGCCTCTGTCGTCGTGAAGTGAACGAGCTCCTGACCGATCTAGCAAAAGAGCAGGAGGCGATGGATCGAATGCTACGCGACGCCTATCGAGCCCAGGAAGAATTCATCCAGCTCAGGAAAGGTGTCAAGAAGCTTCTCGAGCGATTAGAATCCTGTCAACCAGCCTAATGACGTCTGGAACACACCGCAGGTCTTGTTGATAACTCAGTCACACCAACGGGACGACACCAGCCCGAAAATAGACAGAACGAACGATTACATTGTCCCGAATTGCCAGATTTTAACGGTTGTCGGTCGGTTTCGTATCGGTCTGTCGGTGTGACTGATACCCCACTCACACCAACGAGACCGACACCAGACTGACAGTAGATTTAACCCTTTCAGGACAGGAATTATTTAAGGGCTAAATTGATCACATTTTGTTCTTCCAGTTGGCAACAATAATATATTTTTTTTGTTTGTTTGTTTGTTCAAAAGTTGAAAAAAATTGCCAATTTTGTTTTTAAAAAAAAACAATGCTTTTGAACCACTCAACGTGTTGCGAATTTAAGGATTTTAAAGCTTATTCTCATTTCTAAAATTCCTGGCATCAAACGAAATATTGTCATGCAACATAAATGGACATAGTGTGTGCAAAAATCTTTGCTCTTTCTACTCGTGCATCTGGTATATTTTTTAGAGCTCTGAATCAAAACTTATCGAGCCAAACCACAAAAATGTGGTCAATTGTCTCGAAAGAATTACAATATCTTGAACGGCCATGATTTTGACAGATATCGGTCGGTTAGGAGTCGGTCTGGCGGTGTGACTGAAGTATGACATGAAAATCAGGACTGTTCACTCTGTATGAATAGTGTAACACATGACTGTTCCAAGATTTTAACCCTTTCAGGACAAGAACTATTTAAGGGCTAAATTGATCACATTTTGTTCTTCAAATTGGCAATAATAACATTTTTCTCTTCGTGCTACATGGTTCTCATAAGGTGTAATGTCTGTGAAAACAATAAACTTGGTTAGAAAATTTGTTGAGAAGTTGAAAAATTGCGAATTTTGATTAAAAACAATGATTTTGAACCTCTCAATGTGTTGCCGATTTAAGGATTTTAAAGCCTATTCTCATATTTTAAATTCCTGGCATCAAACGCAATATGGTCATGCAACAAAAATAGACATAGTGTGTGTAGAAATCTTTGCTCTTTCTACTTATGTATCTGGTATATTTTTTAGAGCTCTGAATCAAAAGTTATTGAGCCAAACCACAAAATGTGGTAAATTGTCTCGAAAGGGTTAAGATTGACCTCTATTCTGCAGAGAACGAGTAATACATGTATGAAATAAACAGGTAAAGGAAAATGCAGATTGGTGAAAAAAAAACCTTATATGCAACATTCCAAGGGGGATCCTCGGTAAAGTACCCCTATTAATGACATTTCAAGGAGGGTTTCGGAACGAAAGAGAGAAGAGTTGTTTTCCAAATCGCGGATTTCGTATTAAAGAAAAATAATAAAAATGTAAAAGAGAACCCTGATACTTGATTTTTAGCCAAAATAACCACTCTTTGAGCTATCGGTAAAACTCGAAGAACAAATAAAAATCCCCTTCTTTGCGAAATTCTGTAGAGTCATGCGTACACATTTTGATAGTGAGTGTTCACTTCGGGAACGAAAAATAGGGGCGTCGTTACAAGGATTACGTCGGAGAATATTTGACAAAAAGACTTGCCGATATTGTTGGCCGATGCAAAAGCCAAATATGAAAAGAAAATTATAAGAGTGAGCCATGTTGTCCTCCTTTTTTATCGCTAACATGGATGAAAAGAATGAAAAGATTAAAAATGAAAAGAATAAAAGATATTACTATATAAAATTGTAGATATAAATTTAGAAGGGGAGATGACCTCATCACTCCTTCTAGCGACGCCTATAAATGATAATTGTCAATAAATTCAAATAACATTCAAAATTATGCTAAAAATTTGAACTCAGCAAGTTTTTGCAGATGTGTAAGAACTTAAGTTTGATTGTAAATTTCCGCCACTCGCAAATTAAAAGAAACACGATAAAAACTGCTTTCGAAAAATAAACTCAAGACAATTTCAATAGCCCTGTCTATCACCTTTAGAAATGAGCGAACATTACAATAGCATATTACGTAATCCGAACAAGATTTCTATGGGCAGTACAATAGGCCTTTGAAATTGGCCTTGAGTTTATTTTTCGAAAGTAGTTTTTATCGTGTTATTAGAGCAAATATGGTGTAAAAATAGTGACGGAATTTACATTGGGCACTTTTTTTTATCGCTGAAGACTCACTTTTCTTGACTTCGGACAAAGTGGGGGCATCGTCTCCCTGCTACCCCATCTTTCACCGCTAGTAATAGCAGATAGTAAATTTAAAGTGAATGACTATGTATTATCTCGTTAACATTATATTGTATTTGTAAATGATCATCGATTTAACGAAAGAATGATTTAAACAAACCACAAAATGAAATAAATGTATACTTGACAAGAAGCTTGGAAAGTATTTTAAAGATATCTTTATTAAATTTGTAAAAAGAACAAATACAGATCAATCGCAGTCAATTTGAACAATTATGTAAACATGCATACGTATGTTTGCATATAAGGATGATATCTGATTAGTAATTTTTCATAACTATCGAGCAAGACTTGGAAAGTGCCAGAAAACACATCGTTAAAACTGTTCAAAACAACACCCATTTTAAAAAATAGCTTTAATGGGAAATATTCAAGGTATTTTGACTTCTTTTATGTGCAACCAGACAACATCGTCTCTTTTTCTTTCTTTTTTAAACCCTTTAAAAAATTTCATTATTACCATGATTACAATATAGTTTCTAAAGCATTTCATTCAAGCTCAATGTACAAATGGTTTTAGAATGAATACATAATGGTATCGTAACTATATACTAAAAGTGCAATTCATATTTTGATAAATGTACTCAAACATGTCAAAGTGTCTCTGATTCAGTACTATCATACAAAGTTACTTTTAATTATTCAACAAGAAACTACTAGTCGTTGAAACTTGTTTTATATTCTTTTTTTTTTCTTATTTGACAAATAAAGTTTCACAAAATGCACCTTTCAGAATATTCGACGGCGTCAGTAAATATATGACTGTCGTGGAAAAAAACATTAAAGCTAGCTTTAACACAAAATACATGCAAATTTACATTATCTAATCATTCTCAAACATATATACAGTATGTATAATGAACAAATTAGTTGATAATTTAATTAATTGACACAAACAAAATGTCGCCTAGACCCTGCCCTAAATTCGTATGCCTTTACTTACATAACGAAGTAATCTCTTCAATTGCACGATAAAAAGTGTTACAAATATCAAGACAAGTTAATATGATCTTAGTGATATTTCCCTTTTTTTAATTTAAAGCTATATATAAAGTTTATGTTTAAGCTGCGTTGCTATATCAATGAAATTTTCATCTTTAAAATGTGTTCATATTATCATTTCCATAACCATATATTACATACTAATATATTCAACACTCTAACCGCAACAAAGATAATGCTTGTCAGTATAAAATGAACACTCTGAAATAATGACTAATTTCTCATTTAATTCAGCACAAATGAGTGTGGATTAAAATACAATTTGTTCACTTATTTCACGTTTTTTTTAGAAAAAAGAGCGACCATTCTGTTAAAAGTTCCAACCCCCGGTGGATTATTATTACTATCAATAAAATAACACAGTTTAATTAGGACAAAAATAACACACAAGACAATCCTTTATAGACATATGAACTTACATACATATAATTCACTAATATAAGTTATGATTTTAAGTCGTAATAGAAGGAACAAACTTTTAAAATATTACTGCGCTAGAAAAATATTCAATTCAATACAAAAACTTGTGTATACAAGATGTTTTTCTTTCCTTTTGAACTGCTTAATGAAATAAATCAAATGATCAATCAATAAAAATGACGACTACTGCCGACGTGATATCAATTAATAGAAAATCTGGCAAAGGAACAAAGCAGAATTTTCAAGACGTATTTTACACTTTTAAGTTCAGTCTGTTCATAGAGCCTGTACTTTTAGATATTCAATTTGGTTATTTTGTATATGCTCTCCATATCTGAATGAATTCAGATTTCTCATCAAAGCGGGGAAATTGTTTCTCTCTCACGTCGGAAACATCAAAGTTCCTCATAAATATTTAATTTGAAAATTATGTTCTACGTCAAGCCAATCTTCGTTCAAAATACACATTTTAAAGGAGCATTCGCCAACAGAAATACATTTAACCAAGTGACCCTAATCTTTTAGTAGTCGGTGGGAAAATGTTGAGCGTGTTCTCTCATTTCCAAAAGAAAACGATTGAAATCTTTTTCTTACTTATGTTCATTATTTTTGTCTGTTGGTTGTTTTATTCTATCATGGCTTGAATGCAATGAAAGAGTCGGCAAGTCGCTTTCAGGACTCAGATAGCGTTGCCCCTCAGAAGGTTACGCCTTCCGGTATATTGTCTGTCAAAAAGAGAGGAAGAAATGTGGAGGTTTGAGTGAAAAACAGGAAGTAATTAGTTAAAATCAATTAGATATAGGTTCTTAAACGATGAGGGGAGCAAAGGTGTCCCCCTCCCCGAGTCATACCCCTGCCCCATCCCGGTCAGCTCCTGATATCAAGCCATATAAATGCTTGAAATACACTTTCCTCCTCCCCCAAGACTTGTCTTTGCCCTCGGCTAGCCCTTCTTTGGATCATGGCTTCTTGTATATAGTATATCCCAGAGCTATACATACAGAGAGTCGTGACACTGGAGGTCGCTTCTAATTGGTCAGTCATTTCATGGAGCTTCAAATAGTTCCCTCCCATAGAGAATGTACGTGAAAGGGAACTATTGGGAGCTGCATGATCCGCCATGTTTTAAACAAAGATCGCGTACGCGTAGACTTATTATGCGCGTGTCACAACTCTCTCTTTCAACGCACTCTGGTATATCCGCTATGTATCCGCCTCTTCTTAGCTCTTATGGCACTTGCTCTAAAATGTGTCACGAAAGTGAATACCCGTGGTTAGTATTTCAATATCAAGGAGAAATTCTTTTCCATCATTCTCCTTAAGAGCGAGATATTCTTGTGATGATGCCACAGTACACAGAACAGGTAGGTCTTTATAGAGTTGACATGAAAGTTGAAAGGGATTCAGCCTTCCTGATCAAATTTAGGAAGGCTATTCCAAAGCTTAGGTCCTGTGAATCACTTATCTAAAGCAGACTTACCATTACATTTGTAGGTTATTCTGGCCCAGATGATGTCTTCCTGTGAGAAGCAGAAGAGACCGATCCTTCCACCTCTCATCGTTGTGTCTCGGATGAACCCAGAGTCCGCTACCAAGCTGTCTGCTTCGTACAGCTTTACCCTGAAAACAATCAATAACAGACATTTACTTGTCTATAACTTGTTTATCAAGATCCTCATCCCATCTTATCATTACGTATATTGTTTGGCAGCATCATACATGTAATATACTTTTTGAAAATACTTCTTGGATTAGATCTGCTATTTAGCTTCTGCCATTCGAATCTTGATTTAGTTTAAGATTTGTCACTCATTAATATTTTCAAGTTTACATAAAGTAAAGTCATTATAATTCAATAGCTTTAAAAAAAAGGGTTATCCACTTGAACTTAACAACCATGGACTCGGTGTATATATTTGATATATCAGGACCTAATCGGTTGCAACTGAACTTGAGTTTGATGTCAGATTATTACAAGAAAGGGCCCCAGAACTCCATATTATCTTAAAGAATAATTATTGTCCATTCAAATGTGTAGATCAAAGAAATCAACGTAGCAGAATTCAGTAGGCCTATATAAAGATGAATTTACCTAATAAGACCTATTGAAGGTCTGTGTATGACTTTCCATCGGTAAGCAACATGGTCCTTCCAGCCGTTGTTATTCGGGTCCTTCCACAGAAGACGTGACTGTAGAAAAAAAGGAGGTTTAGCTACTTTAAATTTCTGGTCTTAGAAGCACGAGAAAACAGAGTGGTCTCTAAAGTCAAGGCATTGTGCCTGATTCACAGTCAACACATGACACAGAAGAACAAATTCTCTTATCTCGTCTCGCTATATTAGATACCCATGATCCCAAAGTCCGTGTGATGGGTTAAACGATTTTTTTTTTTAATAAGGCAATTCGACGTGGAAATGTTTTTCCTCTTTGGTATTATGTCATTCAGTAGGACCCCTAGGGTTCCTATCACTTTTGGGGCGTCCTACACATTCCAACAGCTGCAGGAAAGAGTCCCTCTTTAGATAGAGTTATTATATTCCTTTTTTTTAATGGCGCTTATTATTTTTATTGAGAACATTCAGGTGCTATACTTAAATAGAAGTGTTGCGTAAAAGTGGAAACAAAATGGCGTTCAAATCATGATTACTTTTTCGTAACCTTTCAATAAACGGACTCCCAAAAAAATAATGTTTCTGGACGTCCTATCCATTTAAAACAGACTTAGAAAACCTCCTACTACGCCCTCTGACGACATGACCTACCTGTCCTGGTGTGTCTCCCGTATGCCAAAGAGCATTCCTCATCATCTCCCCTGGACCTGTATCCGATTTGATAACCTGTAATGCAGAGAAAACAAAGGTAGTTCAACAGAAGGACAACTTTAAAGGGTCCAGCGAGTACTTAACCAAATCGCTACATACAGCTGCCCCCTGGAACAATGCCACAGATTCTTGTAAAACTTGCAAGAACTTTCTAACGAGATCTGTCTGTGGCTCCTACTAGTTGTTATTCAATAAATCGATGACATTTCATCCCTTATCCGCCCTTAGTTTGCAACAAACACTGTAGGCAAAAACATTTAAGGTTAAAATAGTCTAGCTCTTGTAAAATTTGTATAAAATACCGAACAATTTATCACTGTCATGATTTTGAAGGAAAAAATTGCTATCCTTTATTGTCATCTTATCCTTCCTAAGTTTCAACCTCCTACGGTGTTTTTCTCACCTTAAGTTGGAAGCCCGGTTCACCGACAGCCCTGAAGGGTGAGGCCTCCCAGTAGGTCTGTGGCCCCTGCTTCCACATCAAGACGTAGAAACTGGCCGAGTCCTGGTAGCCGAACACAAAGCCTGCGAAATCATCATCGGTTCGGGTGTTGACGAAAAAGGTTCCTTCGAAGTCGACACCGTCGAAGGCTTGGTAGGAGATGGCTAGACCGGGATCGCTATTGATGGTCTGCATGATTTGACGACCCTGTTTCAGAAAAAGAAATAGAGGCAAAAAGAAGTCAATATCAAATTGCTACAATTTTGCAATGGTATTATTTCATGGTATTTCATATTTCTCATATGAATCGCTGATAACCAAACAAATAATTTATTTTCACGAGTCTTTACATTTCAGAATAAAGAAATTTGTTGATGTAAATGATTACGAAAGATAGTGCCTCGGCCCCATCCTTTTTCTACTTATTTTTTTTTTCTATCTGTCTGTTTTGTCTCTCTTCTCTCTGTTATTACTGTGTCTCTTTCTATTAGCTCTCACTCTGTCTCTTTCTCTCCCCCTCCCCATCTCTGTCTCTTTCTCTTTCTCTCTCATCCCTTCTCTTTCCCCCTCTCTTCCATGATAGCTCACCGCGTGGTTCAAATAAGTATCATTTACAATTCTATCACTATTGGTGTCTCAAGGCATCAAGCTTGATAAATAGAACTAGGGTGGCACTTAGACTTAATATTGGCCCGAGATTTTCAGTACGACAGGCCAAATCTACGTTGATCAATCGAGCCTCTGACTGCAAATCCACCGGTCCTTAGGTAAACAGAACCGAGCGTCCCTAATGAGAGAAACTATAAAAATCTCCCTGTTGCCAGTCAGCCTCTGAATATGGAGGGCAAGGGGGACAAAACTCCTAAAAATGCAACCCACACAATTTGAATTTCTATCAACCTAAGGAAATTTTATATGTCAGGAATTATGCTAAAATCATATAGAGAAAAAAATAATTCCTTGGCAGAAGCGAAAGAATGAAACCAACCTCATCAAAGACAATCCACTTGGGGTCGACCTGAGCCTCTCCCTCAGGATCGAGGACCACAGTCTGGTAGCTTCTGAGATCAGTGCTGAAGATGTTCGGGTTCTCAGGACAGGCATCGTACTGATCGTCTACGCCGTCACGATCGAAATCACTGTCACACATATCACCGATTCCATCCTCTACGCGAACATACATTAGATATATATATAAATAATTGTTGAAAACCATATTTACATTGATCACTGAAACTGATACCGTGGCAATAGGCCGGTTTACTAACATATTCAAATGTTATGCATGCTTTTTAAACAAAGGTTGTTCTTGACAACCTGAAAGCTTGCCCGATGCTTGCCCGACATAGCAACAAGTAATGTATGCAAACTGGATTCCTAGTATTGTAGTCCATTTATTAATAACAGGTTGGTGGAATACCTGGTCACTTGGTCCTCCGGAAAGAAACATCCATAAATTTGAATAACTTAGTAAACCGGTCTATTGTCATACTTGCCATTAAAACTGTAATTTTTGCAACAATGGCATTAAAAATTCCAAACCGTAGAAATTACAATCATGTGACAACGAATGTCTTTTTTCACAAAGATTAGAATAATATATTTCATAACTTTATGAGTTAAGAATGACAATATAAGAATTCAGAGGAATATTTTAAGCAAGATGAAAAAAAAACAACAACAAATCATACCGACTTTTGCGAGTGATTCTTTGATATTTGAGCCTTACAAGTTCAAAATGTTTAAGAAGTTACATATTTTAGAATTTTCATTTAATAGCAAGTGTATTAGCTGAGAGAACGTAAGCACTGCATGTACAAAAATATACTAAGAAATGCTACGTAGTTCCGAATTGTGACATTGCCCGACTACGCCTATTTATGATAAACTGTCGAATTTGATGAAGAAGGAAATGTAAGCAAACTGGGGAAATACCAGAAATGATAATGAAGATAGCTTACGATTATAATCAGCTTGGTCTGGATTATAAATGATCCTGCAGTTGTCTATGATGTCGTAAATACCATCGTTGTCGTCATCGTCGTCGCATGCATCCCCTGGAGAATAAATGCAATTTACATTAATTATTTTTGTGAATGATTTGTTCTGTATCAGTTAACCAATAAAGATAAAAGGTACGAAGAATCAGAAGTCGAATGTATTGGCCACAAAACCGGATGTGGAAATGTAGAACAGCGTTATGTTTGTTAGGGATCGAACAGACTGAACTAATAAAGCAAAAAGACAGACAGACAGAAAGATAGCTAGATATATATATATAGATGGACGGCTAGATAGATAGATAGATAGATAGATAGATAGAAAGATATAGAGATAGATCGATAGAAACAAGTTCGAATAAACAGATGAATAGATAGAGAGAAACGATAATGCAGAAAGGGCGGCGTAAAAACACATTCATATAGGGAAAAGGAATTACATCGAGACTTACAGCAAAACAAGGAAGGGAAGAGGGGTGTCACTAGAAGGGTTGGGTGATCTGACATCCCCAATCATTTTTTATGTCGGCAAAATTCCTTTTTTTAATGCTGTTAATCTTTTATAATTTTTAAGTGGGCTTATTCGAAAATCTGAGGACAATTTTTCCTTTTATCGGCAATTTATAGATGCTTGTTGAAAAATATTCACAAACTTGTTGGCAAATTCGGTCCACCACCCCATTCAAATCTACAATCTAGCGACATCTCTCCATTGTATAGTTGGAACAAGAGCGGGTTTATTCATATCTTACCCACTCCATCGCCATCAGAATCTAGTTGAGGATTATTGGGGATCTTGGGGCAGTTGTCCAAGTTGTCCTGAATACCATCGTCGTCCCTGTAAAAAAAAGATTAAAAAGCATAAGTGTGTTAAGTTTTGTTTTGAAATCTATTCATCTTTGTGTGTTTCGTACATTTTCTGGTAACTTGAAATAGCTGGAAATATGTAAAACAATTCACATGACTGTATATATCATGAAAACCAGATGATGCATTCCACGTCATCTCTCTTTGCCCTTGCCATTATTTTTTTTTCTTCAAATAATCCTTCTTTTCCCGTATTTACTTTGGGGAAACGTATTCTCATCATATTTATCTTCACGATTCACATTTATTTCTTGTCATTAGATAATATTTGGCGATATCCTCATATATCTGATGAGAAGTTTGCTGAAAGTACCAATGTTCAACAACTAAATATTGATAAAGATACTTACGCATCCTCATTGTTATCGCAGATATCCCCCAGCAAATCAGAATCCGTGTTATTCTGCGAGGATAAATCAAACAAGAAAAGTAACATATTGAATTAAAAAAAAAAAAAAAAAGATGTTGAAGAATTTATTTACATTCCTGGAGACGCTCCAGTAGTCTTAACCCTGTCAGGACAGGAATTATTTAAGAGCTAAATTGATCACATATCATTCTTCAAATTGGCAACAATAATATTGTTCTTTTAGTGCTATTTGAATGTCTTTGAAAACAATAGACATGGCAGTCAAACCGCAGGTCCCCCAAAAGTGCTCTATTTTATTTCCAGTTTTGCTTGACTCGGTCAGTCTCTAAATACATAATGAGCAGGAATCCCCTGGAACATCTGATTTCCAAATGATTGAATGGAGTGGTTAACATTTACTGATTCTCATGATTTATACATCAAATAAAAGAGGAGGAATTAGAGATTCATGACATACTCTATTTGTCTATGAAAAATGTGATAAAATTGGTGAAAAATAATGTTATTTTATGACCAAAAAATGGAAATGAAATGAAAAGTAAACCTGTAAAAAACTCACATAGTTTTATTATGAGCCAGGCTGAATTTGACATGAGTGTAAAGGGCAATATCTATACTTTACAAATATTGAAATAATATTTATGTACACTTAATGACAGGGTCAGGATCCAGCAAAATGTAACCAAAGTACACATTGGCCGGAATTCACAAAGGTGGTTTTTGGTTTATGCAGATTTCGTGGTATAAATACGCTTGATTTAGCGCATACACTTGAAAAGGTCCAATAATGAACGCGCGCCGGTCGCGCGTGGTTGGCAAAAGCGCTAAATTCACACTTGTTGCCATGGTTCAGAACCATGGTTTATGTAAATTCAGACCATGGTTTATTTAGATTAATTTACATAAACCATGGTCTGAACCATGGCAACAAGCGTGAATTTAGCGCTTTTGCCAAATATCGCGCCATAATCTTGCAGGGTGGCCTTGCCAGCCAATCACAGTGCAAGGATTCTATGGTCTTGATAATTTCAAGGATAAATTATGTACTTGGGTTAAATATTGCTGGATCCTGACCCTGTCATAAATGTATGGATGTTTTGAATATGATAATGTAAAAGATGAAACTTCAACGCTTCCATACATATGCGTTTTAATAGCGGCTCATATACTTTTTATATGTCTTTTATTGACTTGAAATCCTATAAAGAAAAGTATTTTGTGTCACTCTTTTATCACATATTTTCAACTACTTAAACAGGGTATGTCTGCATTGATAAACTATCCATTTATCTTTCCAGAAAATTTGATGAGCATAGCATTAAAATTTCTTGATTCAATTAACTTTGAATATGACCATGCAAAACAGCCCACTGGCTACAAGGAGAATGTGCCATTACAGGCACTGGAAATAAAATCAGCCCTTTTTGCTCATTTGCATACGACATGCGGTCTGACAGATGGTTAGGAATTTTGTCGAAAAGTTGAAAAAAATTTGATGAACAATGATTTTGAACCTCTCATTGTGTTGCCAATTTCAGGATTTTAAAGCTTATTCTCGTTTTTGAAATTCCTGGCATCAAACGCAATATGGTCATGCTCTGAATCAAAAGTTATTGAGCCAAATCACAAAATGTGGCCAATTGTCTCAAAAGGGTTAACAATAAATTGTAAGTTGTATTTTATCTTCCGACCTCTGCTGTTTTCCCAATAATCTCATTCTGCCTTCGAACAATTAACCGTAATAAAAACTTGCATAGTGTTGGTATTTGCATATCATGGTCATACATGATAAACAAAGGAAACAATGTTAAACGTCATTCCAGTGACCTTACCTGGTCAGGATTGTAATCCAGCGGACAGTTATCACAAGCATCGCCGATACCATCTCCGTCAGTATCATCCTGCATCCTATTCGACACGAGCTCGCAGTTATCATAGATGTTCAGAATACCTGTTAGACACACAAAAAAGACCGTCGTCTTTGTGAATAAATACCAAGTCCTAATTTATCCTTCTTTCATTGTCCGCCTTGTCACCAGTAATGTTTGTTCTCATTTTACTTATTGATAATTCAAATGATGTGATATTGAGTTCGGGTAGTAATTGGTATCTAATAAAAGATGAAGAGAACACTGGGTAAACTATTCAAGTCATATTTGGAAATACAAGAACCGTTCACGATAAAAACCTTTTATGTTACAATGCTAGTATGATGTTCTTCTGCACTGGTAACGAAACATGAAATAATTTTCATACCAGTATTTCGACATCCCACTCCCTTTGACGATATGTAATATGATAACTTGTATAATTGTCCATTTTCTTTTTCATCTGTTGGTCATGCTAATTACCATCGTTGTCCTTATCGTCGTCGCACTCGTCACCCTTGTCGTCTCCATCAGTATTGATCTGCTTGGGGTTAGGCGTCATCGGGCAGTTATCACATCGTTCGCCAACCTCATCATCATCGTTAACGTTCCGTTGATCGGGGTTCGCCACCAGAGGGCAGTTATCCTGAAATGAATAATGTGAAAGAGGGCAATAAAAAAAATGTGATAATCAATCAGCAATAATAATATCTCCACCAAAAGAAGTTTCAGAACTTATAAAGAATTTTCTACATTTGAGATGGCAATGAGGAAGGGCAGGGCGTGGGGGTTGGAGTAGTCGAAGCAAAATCTTGGCGGAGAACCAACCCTTGAAAGAAAAAGGTTTATTAAAGTCATATCTTTTTCTTTCTTATACTCTCACATTTTGACCTCATAGTGATAACGTTCTTTTTCATATTAATGTCACAGTAAAAGTTACTTGGGGTGCTGACTCTTGCTGGGGAGTGTAATTGCATAATTTTCAATCCAAAACGGGGAAGAATTGTTGAATCGATACAATTTCTCCAAATACAAGGTTACAAAATGAAACGCTATATCGGTGACAACCCCCATGATGGTATGATAAATATTTAAGAAAAAAATCTGAGAAGCCAAAACTTTCTTTTTAAAGGTATTTATTTGTTCTTACCGGACCATTGCGGACTCCATCATTATCTGCATCCGGGTCACAGATATCACCCATTTCGTCACCATCTTGATTCTCCTGCCCGCTGTTGGGAATATAGACACAGTTGTCCTGAAGATAAAAAAATAATGAAGATACAGTTTCAGATTCAGATTTATTAACCATTTTCAATCATTATATCAACAAATACTTCTTCTGTTTGTTCATGAATATTTCTCCTTTCCGTACTCCTTTTATTTTGCATCTCCATTCTCCACCCCCCCCCCCTCCATTTTCCTCTTTCCCCCTCTTTTTTTCCCTCCTTTTTCCCTCCAATCAAGCTCAGCGGTCTAGGAATGTTATCTTTTTTCCTTTTTTTATGTAGTTAGTTCCTTTTAATATATTTATTAAGGGCACCCTCGCTCCAAGCTTTTGTTTTTAGAGGTGTGTCCTCCAACTATGTATGTACCACATGAATGTATATTTTGTCGTATTTTTGTTAAAAATACATGTACATTATTTTTTTATTGATTACTCTGTACACTTATATTGAAAATTTGGAAAAAAAAATGTCATTAAATTGAAATTGAATTCTGTAGTGCGTATTAAACATAATTTTGTTTTCATATTTTGAGTACGTAATTAAGTATCAGTAGTGAATGTATATGATACACAAAATTATGACCTTAGTGATATTTTGTTGTTGTTGAAAACAGTTGTACATATTTAAAAGCAAAGCCTGTATTAAAATTCCTAGAAACTTAGGTCATTCATTGATAATAATTCCATCAATCATCATTACAAATAACGAGATGTTGATAAAAGGTCATTATAAAAGTAGTTGAGGCAGATACAACACAATTATATCGTTTAGCTGGTCCCCGACCATACAGTTTTGCATTGAAGTATAAACAAATCATAGGGAAAGAAAGCGATGAATTGGTTGAATTGCTTAATATAAAATTAAGCATAGATGTTTCTCCATGAAAAAGGGAATAGATTCTATGATATAAAAACTTCATAGTCAGTCAAAATAGCATTGGAAATACCATACCGTGGGTTATACTTTTTTAAAGCTTCATTTGATTTCAATTGGGACATTCCAGTAGATTGACAATCCACAGACGACGGCTCATGAGACCGAAAACCCACGAGAGCGACATTGTCGGTCATGTGAACCCTCGGGAATGTTGTCAGAAGGCCCGCGAGATCTATATGTTGGTCACTTCGGCTGTAGCTGATATATCATTACAACTAAAAGTGCATAGGCCTATTTCTCTCATATTGATTTTGGACATAATCGAGCAGATCAATCCAATGTGATCGCCAAATAAGCAACTTCTGCATTATTTGCATTATTCATCTTGATTCGAAGTTCGGAGTTGTGAAGGAGCCCTGTGGTATACTTGTAAAGGCTGTTGGCAGTATTACGATAGGTCCTGGGTTCGATCCATGCTCAGTGCTTATCGTTACTATCATAAGTTCATCATTGGGAAGAGAATGTTAACTTACAGCTCTGCAATGCTTGTCGGTACATGGAAGTTCGTTATCAGGGTAGCCATCCAGATCGGTGTCGATGGCGCAATCGTAGCCGTCACCAGCCCAGCCAATGATACACTAATATAAGAGAGAGAGAGAGATAGAGAGAGTGTGTGTGTGTGTTTGTGTGTGTGAGAGAGAGAGCGAGAGAGAGAGAGAGAGAGAGACCATGTCAAGCTTAAATACAATGTTTTGAATAGCATAAGTAAAGTCAGGTTGTCTTAAGATGATCGTACACTGATCCGATCAAGATCAATTTTCGAAGATACGGAATATTTGAAGTCTTCCTGGGTGAGGCTATGAATATCAGAAGAAGCATAAAATCAACACTGCTGGCAACTGAAGGAGTGACAAATTCGAATGATACGTATATAGGCCATACGCCCAATTACATGAGATTAAACATCTAATTCTTCTGGTCACATCTTTAACGAAAAAAAGTAAAAAATACACCTCATCGGCCTAATCGAAGATACTAGTAAGTGCTGTGACCCATGGGACGAGATTTGGAGTTGATTTGGGGTAAAATAATAGCTGAAACGTAAAATCAAGTTAAGATGCTCGTACTAGACTATCCGACCTAGAACAATTTCCGAAGATACGGAATATTTGAAGTCTTCAAAATAATAGTTGAAACGTAAAATCAAGTGGGTCCGTACGTCACTATCCAGTTTCTAGTAGTTAAGGATCCGTGTCTTGTACTTTTCTTACCTCGCATGTATAAGCATTATTCCTGTGTATGATGCATTCGGCCTTAGGATGACACGGACTGCGAGCTCCGTTGGGACAGGTATTCTTCTCTTTACACCCCACGGTCTGGTTGCCTTCGAACCCGTGCATGCAGTCACCGCAGATATGCGAACCCTATAAAAACGAGACAAACAAAAATTAATACTAACCTTAGTTATAAACACCATCGAACCAGTGGCGGAGATTTGTTACGCAATTCTATTCATCAGGCGGGGGGGGGGGGGGACGACCTATTGTTACGTCCCCCTCTGATGGAAAGAACCATGTATTGCCATTGTTACACCTATTTTATTGTACAACGTACCAAAACTGTCTGGAACTTAATAAAACGAGGGGATACCGTTATTTTGCTGAATATTTTTTTTAAATAATTTTTTTCTTGGATGTGAAAAAAATCACAACCACAAATGAAAGGTAGAAATATTCTTAGAAACACTTTAAAGTGTGACTTTTGTTGTAGATGTATCAAGTAAACTCATAGTGGCACAAGACGTATTACTACCATAGATTACTACTTACCCTTGTATTGATACAATAAGAATTGGGCACGCAGTCACCATTGTTCCTTTCGCACTCATTGATATCATCGCAAACCTTTACAAAATTAGAATAAAACATAAGTTGCGAATATGAAAATGTAGCAAATATTCTAACCATAATCGACAGTACTATTATTTCCATTGTATATCTCTCTAAGTCAAAGCCTTATCAGCCATATGATGTCTTTACTTTCAAATTATGTGATATATAATGAACAATCAGAATTTGCAGTGATTTTTGACATAATTAACCTCGTTTGCCTTCTTTAGCAGGTTTGTTAGCCTTAACGTAGTGGCGTTATCTATGTCAAATAAACCAAACAACTGAAATATATACAATGTGTAAAATATCCCCCATCATGTCCGCCAGACAAAATTGGGCATTGTCTAAATGTGTTAGAAGCAAATGCAGACGACATGTAGCCTTCCAATACATCTTTATCAATAACGTTACTTGTACAAAAACGAAGACGCGGTATCTGCGAAGAAACTTCACCTCCAGTTTAAATTCCACTGGGAGTATTTTGGAGGACCATATACCAAGAACCAAAATAGAAACTGAAGAGGAACAGAATAATCCTCCTGTTCTCACTAGTTTGACTTTCTTTTGGAACGAAGGGGCGGATCCAGGATTGTCAGAAAGGAGAGGGGATAGCTGATTTAATTTATCTGCCGGATCCCGGAATATGATGTTAAAAATCCCATCGCGGGGGCCTCAAAAGGTTGAGGACGCGGTCCCCATTTGCGCCTTGATCCACATGATATGAACTCCTTACCTGTCTATTCCGAACAGCAGCCTCAAGACCGATTCCTTCTAAGCCAAGGCCGATGAACCCTTCAGGGCATGGTGGACAACGGAACCCAGGGGTTAGGTTGATACACTCCACTACATCGGAACATGGGTAAGCTTCGATACACTGGTAAGGAAATAACATAAGAACTTCACCTTTATTTTAGGGCACAATGAATGCAATTTTACCCTCAAGTGAGAAGAATCAGAAGAGTTGCCACTCTCTCCTCAAATTTTTATAATAAATTAAGAATCTTAGGGTGTTCTGAAGATTCTATAAAAGTAGTGGAACTCTTTTCTGTTGCGTCGTCGTTATTTGAAAAGACTAGGGTGCGTCAAAATACGGAACGACACTTAAAGTAGTTCATTTTTATTACCTAGATTTCTACATGAATATAAATAGAGTTTCATATCAAGAAGTTTAATTCGAATTGATGGTTATTATTTTTTTTAATCCTCAAATATGTCCCCTTCGCCATTAATCTTCACCTTTCAACCATAAGGTCATTACTAGTGAAATAAAACACTTTCACATATCTTTAATCCCATTAGATCTCGGTCACACCACCAGACAAACGGTTAACCGACAAACATATTTGCCATTCGGTATAATGTAATTTTTGTTCGATCTATTGTTGGTGTGATGTCGTTCTCGTTGATGTGACTGGGGTCTTAAGATATCGATATTTCACGCAGGAGGTCAAACTTGCCTCATTGATGTCGTAGCAGTGGGAGCCGTTACCGCGGTAGCCAGCTGGGCAAGGACCACACCTGTAACCAATACCGTCAGGTTCGTCGAAGCACATAACATCGGGGAAACACGGATTAGAGCTACACCCTTGTGACGTAATAATTGTCTGAGGACCTGAGGTAAAATAATCGGTTCGCTCTGTCATGTCGGATGAGGGCGACATTTTGACCAAGAGTTGTTGTTGTTTTGGTAGGGGTTAATGAAAAACGGAAAAGTTAGAAAAAAAAGAAGCGTTAATATTTTTCAGGCGTTGTTGTGCTGTTTTAAAATGATACAATATAATTATGCTGTGCATTGGTGCGATCTCGAGTATGAAGTTATGGAAGCTGAAGTAGATAATAAGTTTTGAAACAACGTTAGGATAAAGTTTAGGCAAACTTTGTCATAAAGAACTGGATATTTGGGAAAAAGGGTTATGATAGATTAATGAAAAAAGAGATTATCTAACTCATTTTACGAATAGTGTTTGGTAAATGAGCAGGATTTATCCAAATTTGATGTCGTATTTAATCTTTATTAGCTTTCCAAGTCCAAAGCAGAGCAAAAATATGTTTTGAAAAAGGGACTATTTTGTATGTGGGAACTATGGTACTTCATCGTCAATATTGATTTTCAACGAAGATAATTCATAAGTTTACCTCTTCAGTAATGAGCCAATTTATGTGTTTGAAAAATTCTTTATAACTTTTTTCTCCATATTGCGGTAGAAGATGAAATTTTAATATTCTATTCCCCCCTTTTATTCTATGATTTCTTGCAGATTATTGGTAATTTGGTGACTCTACTTCATGATTGCCTCACCAATAGATTATGTGGATCCAATTTTGTTATCAATATTTCCATTAGTCAAACAGATTGATTTTTATCCAAAAAAGTATTTATTTTAAAGAATAGAAATAATGCAAAACTGATAATAATAAAGGCTTGATATAGCGTAACTCAGCATGCAATAATATTATGTATTATAATTATATGCCATAAAAGAAAAAAAATAATTATAAAAACAAAACACGGCAAATTGTTAAAATATGATATACATCTGCGTGGCGTATTTTTTGTGAATTATGTTAAGCAAGAAAATCATAATCACTTCAATAAGACAATTTAAGAATTAAAAGAGAACCGTACATTCCATGGAAATCTGTTTAAGTATATTGATTAGGCATGAAAATAAAGCTGCTATGGAGCTGATATATTCTGTTTTAGTTAAACCGATATGTCAATGTGATGACAGAATTTTGCATAAATCATAGTTTGAATGATGATCAAGACAACTCATTTGAAGATTTACCACTACCGCGACTTTATTGGCAAAGGTGTCGCTTATTTTAATGATTTGTTTTCGTATTTGCTCTCTTGATAATGAATGAAAAATGTGCAATTGTTCGATGCATTCGGAACATGTTTCTTATAACTTTTTACTCATCCGTATTCATGTGTTCACATGTTAGAACAAAAAATGAAGTAAGAAAAGTTATGAGAAAAAAGATCGTTAGAGAAATGTTGAAAACTTACCACACATTCTGCAATTTTCGAGAGTATGCCTTAAGTGTTGAATTTCACGAGTCTTTTATGGAAGGAAAAAAGCAAAAGTCAAAGCATTAAATATAGATCATATTTATGAGCTCAGATACTGTGTTGAATATAAAAGTTGGTATTATACTAAATTCTAAATTCAGTTAAACCCGACGCTCGATCTTATCAATGTTTAACAAAAGGGGAACTTAGACATCGGTCTAAATTCCTTTTTTAAAACTCGCCTTTAGACCCAGGGTCGGGTTTGAATTTTAGCAACATATGGGTCAATGCCGAAGGATATGATGAAAGTATGAACTTCGTGTAGATTTGTTCGACGAAGATAATAACTTAGTCTAAATATATAAGACGAGGGTACTATTCTCTTCTCGATGTTTGTTATGAATATATTAGACTGGTCTAATAGTGTGACGAAGTTATCAGACTCTTATACATGAGTGTGACGAAAGTAACAGGTTGGTTGAAATTTCTGTGTGACGATATTAGACTCACTTGGGTGAATGTGACAAAGATATTTGACTCTTATACTTGTGTGTGACGAAGATATCAGACTCGTCAAGATGTGAGACGAGGGTATTTGACTCATGTAGCTGTGTGCGACAAAGACATTAGAATCGTCTAAATGTGGATGAAAAAGATATCAGATTCGTATTATCGTGTGTGACGAATGCATCAGACTCGTCTAAATTTGTGTGACGAAGATACCAGACTCCTTAAAATTAGTGTGACGAAGATATCAGACTCGTATTACTGTGTGTGACGAATGTATTAGACTCCTTGAAAATAGTGTAACAGAAATACTAGACTCGTCTAAAGAAGTGTGGCGAAGAAATTAGACTCGTTTAGGTGAGTGTGACGAAGATATAAGACTCCTCTAAATACGGATGACGAAGATCTTAGAATCGTCTAAATATGTGTAACTAATATATTAAACTCGTCTAAATATGTGTGACGAAGATATCAGGATCGTCTAAATCTAAATCTAAATAGTGTGACGAAGATATTAGAATCGTCTGATTGATTGTGACGAAGATATTAGACTCGTCTGAATATGTGAGACGAAGATATTAAACTCGTGTAAGAATTATTTGTGATGAAGGTATTAAACTACTCTATATATGTATGCATGTATGTATGTATGTGTATGCATTCACTGAACTTCATTGACATATCCATTAATATTTTGTTCGAATATAACATCAATAATCAGAACAACAACAATAATAATAATAATAATAAGAGTAACACATGACCAAAACAGAACAATATATCGTAAGTATATGTGTCTTGATGCTTGTGTTGAAGATATTAGACTGGGCCAGATGTCTATGACGAAGATATCAGTTTAAAGATGTGGGTGACAAAATTACCAAACTCGTTTAAAACTGTGCGACAAAGGTATGAAACTCGTCTAGATGTATGTGACGGAGATATTAGACTCATCTGGATGCTTGTGACCCAAAGGAATTAGACTGGACTTTCGTCTGGATATGTGTGTGTGTGTGTGTGTGTGTGTGTGTTAGGGGGGTGGGTGGGTGCGTGTGAGTGTGACGCAAATATTACACTTGAATAGATTTGTGTAATGCAGACATAAAAGGAACTTTTGCTGATTGACATTACTCACTTGTTCATCCATGCCGTCTTTCAAGACCATGAGAGTTGCAGACAAAGATTGAAATGCGTCCATCAAAATGGTTGCTCCAGGCCCTTGAAAATGAAAAAAAAAATAGAATGTTACAATTATAGCAATTAAACTCTAATATTACCTTCTAAAAGATCGAACAAACTTAGAGTCTGGGGTTACCGCCTCTGCCAAACTGAATTGAGAGTAAAAAGTTTGTCACCAAGTGGTTTGGTAAATCTTTTCATGATAGCAGTTATATCAAGAAAATATATACAATGTATCATTGTCAGGAGGATAGCATTAGCAGTACTGGTTTTATGGATTGTGGGGAATGCCCTGGGCCAGAATACATGGTGTGTAAGGTATAGAGGGCCAATTCAGTACGGATTCTTTTCAACTTTGGAAAATTTCGTCAGACGAAAAGATGAAATAGAACTGAGAGGAGAGCAGGCAGTGTGCTTAATAATAAACATTACCACAGTATTTCAGACACATTATTCGGTATTACATGTATTGCCATGATTTTAATTCATGGAACTATTTATATAGGAAGATTGTTTAAAGCAAAAAAAAAAAAAAAAAAAATCTTAAAATTTAGCTTACATCCATCAATATCGAGGGGTTTGGGCTCAGTTGATAGGCTACATGACAGTGAGTGGAGCACATCTTCAATCCGACCACCATACACGAATCTCACATTCTGAATCGTGCCCTGAAAATAGAGAGAGAGAGAGAGAGAGAGAGAGAGAGAGAGAGAGAGAGAGAGAGAGAGAGAGAGAGAGAGAGAGAAAGAGAGAGAGAGAGAGAGAGAGAGAAAGAGAGAGAAACAATTGTTATATGTCCAAGCCATTGCTCTAAATGTAACGTCCAGCTTGTGAAGCAATACCTTTCACAAAGGCTATCGCGTGGTGTTTTCACAATATTATGACAATAGTTCATCACAAAAATATGTGTATACAAAACAGAAATGATTGTCCATTTGTTAATCCAAAGACTACGGGAACCGGGTGGCTCCTGTATTAAGCCTATGAGATTAAAGAATTCAGTAGTCAACGGGTTAAGTGAGAAGTACCTTTGAAATACTGTGACGAACTCACAGATTTCCCCTTAAATGATTCATATAGGCCTACTGGGATTAGGAGTTTCTTCATAAAAGAGTAAACTATGAAGCACGAAGGGAGACAGTTATTGTTGATGTTTTTATCAGAGCCCTCTAAATGTCATTTTTGGACAAAAATAAAACCAAAAATGGTGAAGATTTTAATAGGAAACAGGGTTAATTCAACTGATTGAACATTAGTTCTCTTCAACCTTTGTAGGCTTTAGGCCTATAATGTACTTTATCTAAAGTATACTGTATCTGTGTACCTTCAGTGGGTTTGCTGGCATACCGTAACCAGCCTGTCCCAGTCTCATCTCGGACCCATCGATCACGGTGCGGGTGAAGACCCTGGAAAGCTTATCCCGGAGGTTCTTCTGACTAGCGAGCCGGCAGTCGACATATAGTGTGAGGGAGGTGCTAGACCGTTCGGTGTGGAACTGGAGGAGGATCGTGTGCCAGTCGCCGTCAACGATCGGGAGGTTGGTAAACTCCGCCTGACGCTGCTCATCACTGATGCGGTATTTGAGGACCACTGCGACATGGGAAAGAGAGATGCAGGTTTCTGATATCTTAGTAAAAAATATTACATTCTTGTAGAGTTTATATCGAATTATGATACAACTTTTAAATGATCTTCCAGAGGACTTTGGAAATGATTACCCAAGCTTTAGCTGTACCGAAATCAGACAATATACGTTTGTGACATTCCATTGAAAAATGGAACAATCTGTTGAATTGGCACTGAATTAAAATAGCACTTACGTTTTATTATATGAAATGTCACCATACGAACTATTCGTCCCAGTAAGTCCTTTCTTTTCTTATATTCTTTTAAAAAGAGTGCATTTCTATTGAATATGTAGTTTTTATCATTATTACATCCTTCCCCACGGTAAATAAATTCAGAAAATTTCCCACTATGTTTATATTAAAATATCTTAATACAGCTATATAAATCATATCAACTGAACATAATCATCTGATGCTTAGTGTAATTAATAAACACTTACATTTTCCTCCATTAGTTCCATTGTAGGAAAGCTCAAACTTGAGTGGAGTTCTGAAGCTGTCTGGCGAGTAGTAATTGCTGGAGTACACGCCGAACAAGATCCCATGATGCCGAGGTGCAAGCCGTGATCGAATCACGAAGTAGACATCCTCGTTCTTCCGCATCTCCTTCGCAAACTTCTTGTAGAATTCCTGGCTGGCGATGATGGGATAGCGAATGCTCATCCCGTTGAAATGGTAAGCCTCGCCATAGATGTTCGAGTTCTCCTGAGGGGCCGGTGAGACACCCGCGATGTGAGAGTTGTAGATGTGGAAGCCGTCGAAAAGATCCGCTTCTGTACAAGATAAAAGAAACAATAATGACTTCTTAATCAATAATGTAGATTTTCATGTTTGTAGGACCACGAATAAATTGACCCTACAATGGTGCCATACAATATGTACAATGGGTTCCTCTGCGGAGCGGGTGAGACGCCCCCTGATACGGAGGCTGTAGATCTATAATGAAGCCGTCAAAGAGATTCTGTACAAGATAAACAAACTTAAGGTATCTTTTCACAGAAAATGATAACCTATACTATAGATATTATTGACTTATACCTTCGCAAAAATGAGTACTATAGAATCCGTTCTATACACTGTAAAGTGCTTTGAATAGTTACTAACTGGAAAGGCGCCATAAAACAGGTATTAGCCTATCATAGTGCCATACAAATAAGTTCTTTCAGGTGAGACGCCCTAGGTAAGGAAGTTCTAGATGAAGAAGACGCCAATGAGATTCTGTACAAAGCAGAATTTAAGTATTCATTAATTAACTGTCTGTAATGTGGTTATCGATGATTGTTAACATCCCAAATGAATTGTCTTATTATCAAAGTGATGAAAATATAGCTGTTGACATGGTTGATGTCATGGGTTTCGAATTACTTGGACCATTCTTTTCAGTCTACTGTACTGAATCAACATTGCAAGTAGTTCCTTTAGAACAGAATAAAATTGTCTACACGTGGTCAAATTTAATGACATAAGGATATCATAAGAATATTCCAAAACAGATCCCCACTTATTACCCATTTCTCTCTTTCTCTTTCTTTATCTCTTCTTTTTTTCTGTCCCTCTTTCTCTCAATGTCAATGACCATGTTGATAGTGGCTGGATGTGTCGTATGAGATTATATATAAAACGACGCAAAAACTTATAAATAATCCATACCTTTTCAAGAGCGGCAAGAGAAAAGTATGTCAAAGTTGGAATTAGACCACTAAGTGTACATATCACATGGCTAACTCGTCAAAACTATTTACAAACGCGATACGGGATGTGTTACTCTAGACCAAAAATGCTTACTTACAGTAATTTCTTTGATTATAATAGATACATGACATTTAAAAATGCTACCGTGCCATGTTAGACCTCTTTTATTTCAACCAAACTGACAGATTTGGGTTTTCAATAGCTTCTGACACTTTTTACTGACCTATATTTAACTCGGGCGCACTCTAATATCTAGGTTTTCACTACTTTGGCCGACTTTATTCACGTACTAGCCATAAGCTTTTTGAACTCTGTTTTTGCATGACCTAAATATGTATTTCTTGTCAGGAGATCGATTCCCAGATTTGACAGTGCTTTCAAATCCTGGTAATAGGTTTATTGAAATAAAGATACAGTCGTGGATGACAATTTTAAAAAATAAAAAATAGGCTGAGCATAAAATCTGGCGAACTCCATATCCTCAAGTGACTTTCACACATAAACTAATTGTAATCTTTAGGCGTGACGGGAAAAAAAGTGGTCTCATAGATGAGAGGTTCTTGCTTCGAAACGAAGCCGATGCACTAGTGTCTTTTCGTAACGCTCTGATCGTCAATTGCAACGTTCCTCGGATAGGACTTAAAGCTGTAGGTCCACTTTTTGCTTATCTGTTACCATGTAATTTATTTCTTAGAAATTAATATGAATATCAACAACCTCTTATCTTACTTTGGATGAACAAACTCTGGATTGCTTTTCAGTTTTATTCAATATCCAGATTTGGTGGAGCTTCTCAACCCTGGTGACAATATCATGAAACAGAGGTCCATTTGTGGCTGTTAGACCTGTTTTTAGAATAAATTGTTACCAGATTGATTGACGAATATATCCCTTTATAGCCCCCACCCGATGAGTTTACAAAACCACAATACCTCAAACGCTCATCTAGCATGTCTAGTTAACGGTTATTGCCCTTAACACATTGTCTTATGATACCTCCTTTCGATATACAACCTTAAGTATACTTATTACTGAAAAATTTCAGGATTAAAGTACGATGAAGTAGATGGTGTCATTATTTTTTATATTTTCTTCTCTCACTTTCTCTCCTATAGTCATTGTTGTTATTTCAATTACTATATTTGTTCACCTTTTTTTTTTTGTGTTACTATTCTTCTACTTTTCTTCTTATTTTTCTACATGTATATTTCTTCTTCTTTCCGCATTTCTTACATGTCTTACTTTTTTTCTACTTCATCTCCGTCTTTTTCTTCATTTTCTTCTTCTTGTTGTTCATCATGATCTTCTCCTTCCAAGTTTTTTTCTTCTTCTTTTCCTCCTCCTCCTTCTTCTTCTTCTTTTCCTCCTCCTCCTCCTCCTCCTTCTTCTTCTTCTTCTCTTTCTTTTTCTTCTTCTCCTTCTTCTTCTTCTCTTTCTTTTTCTTCTTCTCCTTCTCCTTCTTCTTTTCCTCCTCCTCCTCCTTCTTCTTCTTCTTCTTCTCCTTCTCCTTCTTCTTTTCCTCCTCCTCCTCCTCCTTCTTCTTCTTCTTCTCTTTCTTTTTCTTCTTCTCCTTCTTCTTCTCTTTCTTTTTCTTCTTCTCCTTCTCCTTCTTCTTCTTCTTCTTCTCCTTCTCCTTCTTCTTCTTTTTCTTCTTCTTCTCCTTCCTCTTCTCCTTTTTTTTTTTCTTCTTCTTCTTCTTCTTCTTCTTCTTCTTCTTCTTCTTCTTCTCCTTCTTCTTCTTCCTCTTCTTCTTCTTCCAGCCTCTTCCATAGGTTCGACTCTTTCATTCGGGAACACACATCTAGCATACCTTCAATTTAGTACAAGGTATACGATTCTCATTCATATACGAAATGCGGTTAAAAGTCTGATAAATATATTTGATAATTCAATCACATAACATTCAGTGTTTACATCCATGAAATTATGTTGTAAATCCATGAAGTCACTCGTGAGAATACAAAGCAATTTAGTTCCCGTTTGTCGACTGTTTTCCTATCAAAATTTGGAATCAACAAGAAGCTGGAATGTCATTTCAGCATTCTTTTGTGATTCGATTTAAGAGAAAAGAGATCTTTCAACTCGTATAATACTTGATAAATTGATGTTGTGTCAAACGCAATGCACTATTATTATTAGATTATTGAATTAGTTTTGTCCGGCTTCAGGATTGTTTTTGAAAACACTCTGTCGTAAAACCTCAGAGGGCTCATATATTTTGTTGATAGATGTTGAGGCATTGTTTTAAGAAATATGATGCAAGGTCCATTCTTGTATGTTGAACAAGTGCCAAAATCGAAATGGCATGTGTTCATATTTAACCATTGGTTGCAATACGAGTCTAAAATTTGCATGGGCAAAGAAAATATTAGAAAAACACAGTTAATTGTTCAGTTAGTTTTCTGCAGATAAGAAGATAATGTAACAGATGCATACATGTTTTGTTCATAATCATATTCTCTTTCTGAAAAGTCACACAAGACTGATCAAAGTAATGAACATGGTAGTTATATCATAAAAATGCTTTTTAAGAATTACCAATTCATTTTCTTCCAACCGCAGACGGAGTAAATTAACCCCACCCCCCACTCCCCGGTAAAAGCTAGGCAAACTCCGCATTCTCTCTCTCTCTCTCTCTCTCTCTCTCTCTCTCTCTTTCTCTTCCCTTTCTCTCATATGAGATGCTAGTATTACATCAATTTGTTGCTGACCCAATCTTCAAGTCATTTTATTATCAGAACGTGATACAACGTGCTGTTTAATTGTCATTCAAATTCACCCCTCTAACTCCCGAATAAAGAAAGAAAGAAAAAAAATGTAACTTTCTTTCCCCTGGACAGAATACATTTTTTTTTTGTTATTAAGAATGTGTCCTCTAGGCCAAAAACGCCCTGTCCCCATTCGACTTAACCGCCTTCAACATTCTTCACAAACAATGCATGGCAGTTTACTTCATGCAAATACACATGCGAAATTTCTTCGTGGGTTCTTTTTCCTCTCCTCCGCATTTTTACCCCCTTAGATTTCTCTCTTTGCGTTAGTCTAGTCAGGGCGTATCCTTTATACCAGCCACGCCCTGCCCCCATCTCCTCGAGACACACCCGTGTCCCATATTCTTCGTGTGTGAAACAGACACCATTGCGACCTTTCTCGGCGCGTTTTACTCCCTTGCTCTTTCTCACATGCTTTCTTAATACCTTTGTCTCTTTCTTCTCTCCCGACTTGTTTTCTTTGTAACTTGTATCACCTTGTAGCCTGGTAGAGGTAAGGATCTAGATATAATGTAATAAACGTTGATAATATTCTATTACAAACTAACCAGTGCCGGTAGGTGGCTAGCTGTGAATGTCTAGACTTCATCCCAGCCTCTTTTCATTTCTTCAGAAACGCTGACAGTATGGAGTATCATTATTACCAATTTGGCAATTTCATCGCTATCATCTTTCAACGATACATTAAAGCCATTTCCATTTTAATCGTCATGTCAGAATCTAGAAATTGAACCAAAATGGAAACATTTCCTGGTGAACTGTAATGCTTTCAGTGAAGCAGAGAAATGCGTCGCTTACCCTGTTGTCGAGATGTAACGTTATGATTGTGTTTTCTTCGACAGTAGTATTAAGGTGGTCATACTACTGTAATTATGTATATTTTCTTCAGAAAAAGATAGAGAAAAAGAGGTTAGATTGTGATAGCATTTCTGAATACACTTGCTGTCCAGACAACTTTTTTTTCCCGAGAATGTGTGTATGTGGTTTACACTGCACGTACATGTATACACCCATCTTTGGTAATGTAACACTGCGATTCTGACGACACAATAGTAAAAATGACAATCGTAACATACAGGTGCTTTTTGACGGGTAGACCCATATCAAAGCTGTTGCTTTCATATGGTAAGAACTAAGGTAACACAAAACGTTCTCGAGACGACAAAATAAAAATGTTCTTTAAAAGTTTGACCGCTCTCAGAAAATTTCGGGAAACGTTGCTAGAATGTTACTCTTGAAAACTTCCTGCAATGAATTTATTTTTACCTCGTCATTCACAATTGTTTTCAAATAAATAGCGTTTACACAGTGTGATCCAGTCCGATTGTTTCATTTGTAATAGGCTTTGATCACTCACCACGTTACACCTACCAACAATATGAATAAAACCAACATTAAAGTTGTAAAAATGGTATACGTTATCCGTCACTGTGGTGCCCATTAAGCTACAAAATGTACTTTTTTAATCTGTATAAAAAAATTAATTGCAATGAGTTTTCTCGAAGAAATCAGAAAAGGCTGGAGCCTTTGAATAGATAATCCTGATTACAGGCTAATAGGACGCGGCGTGGCGCTATGCGGTGTCACCAATGGTGTTCTTTTACCAGGTGAACGAAGAGAGAACCAGACAAGGACAATTTAGCAGACAATTTGGTTCCACCCAGGATCCACCCAGGTCAAGCCGAGTTCACTGGTTCCCGCCTAGCAGAGGAGAGGCAGGATTTGGGTCCCTTGTCGAGACTCTTTTTCGTTCTTAAAGGGATATGTAACTTAATAATTGCAAAATTACTTTCAAATAAGGCAGAAAAATCAGAGAAGTAGAGTGAAAGATGGAACAAAATCGGACCAAACAATAAGAAAGTTATGATTTTTTTAAAGGTTGTAAATACTGTACATATGAGAATTTAAAATTGGCTGAATCGGTAATGTCACTGTCATGTAGTGGCGGACAACTCTCTCATTTTGTTATAAAATACAAAATGCCTTTAAAATCATTTTCTTCGAAATAAAAATCTACTCGTACTTAGTGATTAAAAAAAACCCCCATAACTTTCTAATTATTTGTCCGATTTCTTTCAAACCGTCTCAAATCTGTTTCTCTAATTTTTTCTGTTCTCATCCTGTATGATGGAAAGGTTGAATTGCCATTTAAAGGGATAAAAGATTTCTCGCAAACCGCAAAATTCATCAGGATTTATAGGAGTCATTGTTTCCTTAAATTAGAGCTGGCTGGGAGCGAGCATGTTTACTGATATATATATATATATATATATATATATATATATATATATGTATAATTGTGAGAAATGAAATGAGAGAATAATGGTTGCGTAGCTTAATTCAAAGTTCCCCAGAGCTGTCCTCCCTTTTAGAAATTTTTGCAAAGGTTGAAAAAATGTCTCCGCCGGGAATCGAACCCCGGGTCGTTGGCTTAGAACGCCAATGCCTTAACCACTAGACCACGGAGACGGCCAGTGGTTTCGGCGACACCAGATTCAATTGACAGACAGATTGACAAATCTTCAACCTCATTAATTAATTTCTTTGTCGGGGTCAGGTGAGCTTGGATCCAGCTGAGGCATGCGGCTTGTCATTGCTCAAAAACTCACCTGCCCCCGACAAAGGAATTAACCCCTGTCCGAATGCGGAGACTTTAACGGGAATACACAGTGTAGTCAAGGTGGTGGATTTGGTGGAGAATGTGTTTTTATCAGTACATATAGTTGGTCTAAGACCCAGTCGATAATGAGTTTTCTCAGTTTTTAGTTTTGACAGCTATAATAGGACAACACAGGTCGTGGTTGTATGTCTGGCCGGATAAATCTACTTTCCTCTTTGAATACATTGTTCTCCTTTGATTTTAATTTGATTTGGGGATTGATAAACATGAATAGAACCTGGGAACTGTAAGGTGGGAATCAAGTTCTTCATGCATGACATATATAAACTCGAGCGATTCACCCATAAGGCAAGATATTATCAGTGACGAATAATTTCTTGAAATTCAATACTAAGCATAGATTTCTAGAAAATACTAGAGTGTTTGCGAGGAAATATGTCAGGGATTATGTTCTGTCCAAATATATAACACAAACGTTATAGAATGTAGAAAACCTGGTAGGCATAGAAAAACTTTTGTAATCATACATTCAAGATTTGCAGTCTATTACGAATTTGCAGTGTGCTCAACTTTTGATTTCTTTTTATACTTTTAACTTGTATTGTATTATGATTTACATTTGCTGAGATGAGTGCACTTACAGGAGTTGGATTCACGAAAGTGTCAGATGGCTTCAAACAAGTTGCTTGAGAAGGACTACAGTGTATGCTTCAAAATGCATACATGAAAGGTAATAAGCGACTCTTTTGACAACCCCTGTACTAATGCGGAGACTTGAACATGCCTGTAGCAAATGGCCAGTGCTACGCCGGCAGACTCACCCTGCATGTATGCATTCAGGCACGATTGTGAATTTTTTCGACCGACTTCAAAATGCAGTCATTTCAAAAAATCAACTAATAAAATGGAACCATTATTACTTTGAAGGTGTAAGCTACATCACTTTTACCTTGGAACCCTTAAAATCTCTGTCATGACAGGTTCATTCCATGCGATGGAATGACATAAAAAGTAAATCAAACCTATCGCATATATCGCATCTTTAAGGGGGAAAGTTTTGAGGTAAATTACTTGTGATCGTAATGACGGCTTTCGCGTGGAATATAGCGTAAAAGAAATAATGGCGCATGCCATTTTAATTTTCGATCAGGAACGCCCATATGAACCCCGATCGCCCCTGCAGGGTTAATGTACAGTCTCCGATAGCGGCGCAGCATCTCAAACGGGCTTCCACAGTGGCTGGATTTGGGATACTAGATTGCGGTTTCTTGCATCATGTCATGGCCATCGAAATCAGATGAAAGAAAGAAAACAGAGACTCTCCTTGGGTGGGAAACAGTGTTTTCCTCCGAGTGATCTAGGGCAGGCTATTAACCGAAACTGGATGATTATGTGTTCCCCTATCTGTGCCTCATTTTTTTAAAATATGATATAGAATATCGTATATGGCATTAGAGGATAAGTGGAACATGAACGGACAAGTGCGAGAGTGCATATTATTGACTTCGTACATCGGAGTAACAAAAAATAGTCTGATTCTAGGTTAAAGAAGGTAGTTCTACGATTGATATATTTCTATGTTGGTGATTAATGGATATGGGGGACCCCTACTTTCCAATTTGGGGACCCTTAGGTTTCGGTAATTTTGTTTGCTTACCTCATTCCTGGTAACTTGTCAATACACTTCGGGGGCAAATTCTCATTTTATTTTCAACCTTCTTGTATTGTATTATTTATTCTTCTTTGTATGTACGTTGATTTGCCAAATAAATACTAAAATGATTACAATAGTGAACTCTACTATTTGCTATCTAAATTATGTATACGTGGATAGCTATAACGACTTGGCTAATATAATTGGTTCGTCAGTTTTCTTGATATCCCTTTACAGTGTACCGAGTATGAATCCTTCTTTTCATATTCTACTAACTTGTGGAGTTCCCCAAGGGCAAGACGCTGGGGCCATAGCTATTCTTTTCCAGTGTCGTTTAGCAAATGTCAGAACAAAAGGAATGTGCATTTACAATTCAGGTTTAGAAATTAGCTTATATTTAAAGGGGCATGCTGCATATGAGTGAATTGCAATGTTCATGAAACAAATGAATAAACAAGACCATTGATGAATACGTATAACATTGTGAGGTCGGTCATTAAACACACCATCAGCCTCGTGGAAAATGTCTTTATTACGCATCGAATAGCCACAAACCCTGCATGATCGCGTCAGCTGAGCGCACATTATTGTCATACACCCCGTTTCGAGCCTTGTTTATGCCTCGCCAAGATTCAACAAGTAATTTTCGCTGTCACGTCCAATTACACCGCCCGCTGCGCCTGAAGCGCGACCAACATACAACTCGATGCGGAATGGAATACGAGTCGGAGCAGCGAGGCATGACCTTACGCATAACTCTGCGAAAGGTGGTGTCTTTAAGAGAAACAAAAGAAAACGGGTGAGGATGGAATTTCCATGAACATATCTGAGGAAAATATGGTACATTTAGGAATGCACACCATAATTGCATTTTTACCAAGATCAATGACCAGAAATATGCATTTCTCGAAAACTAAAACCGACAGCTCCTGAACCTGTACTTAAATGTTCTCATCGGGGCATTCATCTCGGAAAACATTAAATCTGGTGCCAAGCTTCGATAAGTCATTAAACACTTTTGCATTTTTCCTTACAACAGTCTTTCTTGTACCCTGACTCGTAACGGAAAGAGAAAGGCTGGAGATAACTTCAACAGGAACGTGTCCGCTTTAGGCATGAGGAATTTCCAAGAGTAAAGCTTCATGGGTTTGTTCCCAGATGGACGCCGATTAGTCAATTAAACCCATGGAGAACCACAAGATTGCGCACTCAGTCTAGTGAGGCGCCACATAGCAGCTTAACTGCCGACCATCAACCGAAGGTGACTCAAGTTCAATGACCAAAATTTGAAAGCAATTTACGTTTGACCCCCTCGTTCTTTTCAATTCTAATTTGATTCATCAATTATCTCATCATTACACCTAGGGTGAAGAAAAATGTATCCAAGAAAGGAACTAACCAATGACCAATGCAGGAGGCAACTGATTCCTAGTGGTCAGTTTGCTACTTTCATCATGTTTATACCTTCATACCACCCTCGACTCATTTAATTTCTTTTTATTGATCAACTTTCCTAGTATTGAAACTTGGGACAAGAAAGTATAGAAGTTTTTGAGAGAAATGTAGAAAGGCAATCAAGTGCCTTGTAGGAAGAAATTTAATTCCCGTGGTCACTTTTGTTATTTTTAAAATTATTCCATCGTGTCCTAAATTACATTTGCTATCCCAGAGACAAGAATGTGTCCATTTTAACAAATGACTACAGAAGGAACTAATTTATTTCCCGTGTGCAGTATGGCTAGTTTTGGACATACCACCCTTGGTTTGTCAAAATTTACTTGATTGATCAATTATTCTCTTCCTCGACATTCGGACAAGAACTTATAAGTGTCTTGGTTGTGACGAGGGACGAGTTGATGTTGGACGAGTTGTAAAATGGATGTCAAAGAGGTAGAATAGAGTTTTTCTAAACCTACGACCACGACTTTGCCTCGTTCTTTTGTACCTTGTTCATGGATGATGGTGATGATGGTGATGATGGTGTGAGCAGGACCCGTAACAAAATGGGGGCTTGTTACGGGTCCTGCTCACACCATCATCACCATCATCCAGCCGATGAACAAGGTACAAAAGAACGAGGCGAAGTCGTGGTCGTAGGTTTAGAAAAACTCTATTCTACCTCTTTGACGTCCATTTTACAACTCGTCCAACATCAACTCGTCCCTCGTCACATGGTAGAGAGGTAATTGATTTTCACTGATCAGTATGGCCACTTCTACACCTACCACCCTCGTTTCGTCAATCCCGTTATTGTACCCTGGAGTAGGGCAGTAAATATGCGTACCTGGGAAGAGCTAAGCATGGATCATTGTAGGAGGTGATTGAATTCAGTACCACATACGTCTCTTGAAGTTTTAATACAATAATTAAGAATCGTAATATAAATCTTTGGGCCTTTAATAATAAGATAATCTCCTTTTCTTTGACAGAATCATATGTGAATCAAAATGTTCGTTTTCATACTATCATGTTTTCATGCAATGTCTAAAATTTATGACAAGTCTTTAATTATCTATTGCACTTTGAAATTGATCTAAACTGCATCTCTTTACATAATTGCAATGGACAAGGAAGAAATACAACTAGATATATGATGTAAGTTAATCATAATTGTGTACAAATTTGCATTTATATATTTATCATTTGTAATATTCAATATAAATGTAAACATTCTTTCGAAAGATTGCCGTCTTCAAAATGCATTATGAAAACATTCTCAATTTCCCTGGCTAGAGAACCGATTCAGAATTGGAGGTCAAACACCCCACCTATTAAGGCAACATCTGATCCCAACATCAAAACCAATTTAGATCAATGTCTATCTTAAGTCTAAATGGTGAAAATAGACACTCTACGTTCATTTGATATATAATTTTTTCTATTGAGATCTAGGTATCAATATGTTGTCTAATAAATAAAATATACGTGTAAATATATATATATATATATATATATCTCGAAAGAAAACTGCTAGAAGTGTTTGTAATGCATTGTGGCCAATTTTATTATATATATATATATATATATATATATATATATATACACTTTTTCGGTAGGACAGCAACTCAAAGAGTACTGATTTACATACCAACTCCCATAGAGACTGGTATCTGTGATGACGTCACGGATAGCATCAGGAGGAAGGCGATCGACCACGTGCTGAGCTGCATCTGGAGAGGGTTAAAGGAACCAGACAGAAGATGGGTCAGGGTGGGGGCGATCCTCCTACCTCTTCACATATTAGAATTAATTTCATTAATCATTACACTGATGCCAGCAGTGGTTGCATATATTCATAATGTTCATGTAAAAGTGTGATGAAAGAAACTGTTACCATTTTGCCGAAATTTATTTACGGGCAATTTACGAAAAAAAATGATATCAACTGGCATGAAGCACATTGAATCAAATTCACAAACCCGACAATTGAAATAGTCGGTGTATCGATCCATCTTCAGGATTTGGGAGCAAAGGCATGAATTAGAATGATACGCTCTGTATGATTCACCTTTTCATTTACAAATTTATTGGGAGCAACTGCCTCCGCCCTAACTCATGCCCCATATCACTGATATGGTTATGGGTAATACTTATCATTTTGGTTCGTATTACTTGATGTTAAAGTTACACATACGTTTTAAAATGATGTCCAAATAATATCAAATGTATGGTGGAAGATTTTCGATGAAAATTCAGAATGTTTTGAATTGACATAATGACGAGAGTATTCAAGGTGGACATAGTTTTCACTGTTCCTAAACTTAAGATTCAGTCCACATTACGAAATAACTGAACTTTACTAGGACAATAAAACAAGAAGAACTAATTTACAATACCTCACTAAGTTGAGGTCTTCCAAAGGTCCCTTAGCATCGGGCGCAACTGTTCCTACCACGATACTATACATCCGACTGAAGTTTCAAATGGGAATTGTATCGCGTCTGAGAAAATAATTCGGATGGTGTGCGTTTCGCGTGCCTCTTGTTAGTAAAAAAATTACCATGTCCAATAGCCTCGGGGGATTCTTCGAATAGTTCCAAAGGCTACTCGGTCAAGATTTACGAAACCTTAGACTTAGGTTATGTATTTTTGGAAACCTCTATTGACTGAAATAGTGGGAGTTATAGTTTAGTCGTCTATGGGCGTCAATAGGAGAAATGGAATTATCCTAGCGTAATATGACTCTTCGTCACCGCTACCGACTGACGTCATTCTACAGTTTAGAAATGAACATCACTTTTATAAGTAATAACGCATGAGTTTTTATGATTATACTGTCGTGATAATTGTATGCTATCTTTGGAAGATGTGAGGTAAGAATCCAAAAAGAGACGGATTTCAATTTGAATCACTTTGTAAAAATACAAAGGTATTTATGTAGGCTTCAATTAATTTGAAAAAAAGAGGAACCATACGCTGCTTCAAAAAAGAATAAATAGTGCTTCAAGAAGCAACAATGGCAATCTAATCCAATGTACAATCAACTGAACTAAACCCTACAGGTACATCCCAAATGTACCAAGAGTAGTCTTTGTACCCTCAGAAAACTTTTCACGAGGCTGTCGGTCTCTTGGGCTGTAGCTATGTTGAGGAATGCTTATCGATTAATGTTGGCATTTAGTTTAATTCACTGATCTTCTCTCTTTTTCCAAGGAAGTTATTAATCTAAGAAAATTATGAAAACACAATGACTGAATTAAAAAAAAAATTGTATTATCAATTTACTGGTAGAATTATAAACGATATTTACTGCACGTGAATGGTTTGCAGAGTAATTAGTTCAAACCTTACAGCTACTGCTATTCTTGTTTCGAGAAGGCATCTTTGAAACTTTCCATCATTCAGTTACATCAAATAAATATTTGATAAAGGTTCATAAACAAAATTAAGTGTTGAACAGGTGCTCAAGCAAAATTCTTACCGTGTCGTTGAAAGTTTCTCGTCACTTCAAAAATCACAACCTTATAAATTCCTTTACTTGGCACACTGCACTGTTTTCAAAAATTCTCTTCAGCAACGAACGTCTTCTGTTCAAAACCAAATATATCTGACCATCCCAGGTGAAAATGGGAAGAAGTCCAAATCGAACATTCATGTGACGCTGCTTCTTCGTGAATGCGATAACATCGAACTGTGACGATGTTTGGCTTCTGAACGCACTCGCACACTCGTTTATCAGCCAGAGCCGAGCTAGAACGTACGGGCGGGTTGCCAGAAACACAAGAGTTGGATAGATGCTTTTGCTGATGAAGTTGGTTGGTAGCCCGTGGAGATGGAAGATGAGTCAAGGAGAGGTTCCTAGTGTGGACGTCCTGCTTTCAAGAGCGTCAGCTGCCGAATGCCGCCTGGTCGGCTCTGCCAACCGCTCTAAATATATCCGGTACCGGGCCAGGCTTGGCCGGGGTCATGGCTTGTCCCACGCGGTATGGGTTCGAGAAAGGGGGTTGAGAGGTGACAAGAATCATGGGCTTTTGAATGGATGGGTAGATCAAGTAAAGACGAGATGTTTGAAGTGATAGAAGATAGATGGCAACATTTCATGTAATATATGTTTCTTAAAAAGTTTATTTGGGATTCAGACATGGCGATGACGATGTCATCCAACCCAATTAGTACTTAAGATTTGAATTGCTTTCATAAATCACATTGATTATATATAATTCTTCTTCTTCTCCTTCTTCTTCTTTTCTCTCTCTCTCTTTCTCCCACTCCCCCTTCTCCCTTCCTCGTTCTATTTATCTATTTATATACACCCTCTCTCTCTCACTTTGATACTGTCTTATAAGCCCACAACCTATTTTTATTCATTTCAATCAGGTTTTTCTAGCAACTTGATTCTTTCTGCACAGTCCGCATTATTACATATATCTACTTCACAATACAGATTCAGTACTAAACGTACGCTATGTTATATCTTTGTCGGCAAACTTAAAACTTTAAAGGTATTGAACTATATTTTTGAAAGTCGAAGGGGTACATATAAATAGATTTCCACAATTGTGTTACTTTTGTATACATCGATGAAAGAGAACACCCAGGGGTGGACAGGGACTGACATTCGGTTGGGGAATATCGATGCGACCGGCCCACTTGACATATATTATTATAGTTCTGGGAATCACATGGTTAGTGTAGGTGTTTCAAAAGGACTTATGAGTATATTTGTTATGTCTGATTCATCCGTGAGCATCTCATGGATTACACCTTTCCAGAACTTACTGTTCACAGACAAGGTTCTAATCATTTACCTTAACAATAGTTATAGAGAAGCCTAATCAAACAAGCCCATTTCATTCAGAATCTTTAAGAGCCAGTTGAATCTTCAGGGATCGTCCTAATCAAACACCTCACATAACCATCATTAGGGCCCAAGAACAACTTTACAACATCATGTTTCTATGGCATACCAGACCCCGCGGGGCGCCATCCGAACCCGCCCTTAGGCACGTAGCATTACAAAAACGACTAGCTTTACCAATATCCAGCGGTATGGTAGATAAAATGGGTCATGTGACACACCCTGATACATGATATTCTAAAACCTAACAGAAATTTCAGATCACCTATCCCTCCTCTTACTTGTCAATGAGTATTCTCTGGGTGGACGAAAAATAAAGTACGCTGTTTTTTTAGAGATGATTTTTTGTTTAAATAAATATTAAAGGTAAAGATTATTTGTTTATGGGGGTCGGCTGTTTGTAGCCTATCACCCATGTTAATGAATATATCTATAACCATGTTGTATGAAAATCACCCGGTAGTAATGGTGGACACTTTTTTAACAGTGGGGATGGAAAAATGTTGCGGACATTATTAAATGAAAGTCATTTATTTCATCAGCTGTCCAAAATTTTATCCGTAGTTGTAAACAAAAGAACTCCACCCCCCCCCCCCCCCCAAGAAAAAAGACAATGCATCACCCTTTAGGTAATATTTGTACAGGAACGGAAAAGTTTTTTTTTTGCTGGACCTTCAAACAAAGGGCCGTCCACCAGCGCCATTGTATATGATTGATACCCCACAGGTCCAGTAAAGTATATGTATTATAGGCCTGTATGGAAACAACAGGTATCTGTTCCACGAAATAATGATTAGCAATATTTAGAGTCTAGACATTAATTAAAATTCCTTCCAGTACATTCATGACATATGTCATGTTTTCATTAGGATGTACATTTTCATTACCAATCAGACAAGTTATGACGGAAAATATTTCTTTCATGTCGCATCATTTCTGTCTATTTTGACGTCAGAGCAACTGCTTCTGTTGGACCATGCTATGTGTTTCAACCGCAAAAAAGAACCCCACGACGTTAGTGATAGCAGTACCACCGGGTCTAGTTTTTCAAGATATTTATTCAAATTTAGGGAGCAAAATACGAAAGCAACTAAGTTGCGGTTCGACTGCACAGTTTGTGATCTTTTTTTTTTCGGGATATAAGACAAAATAGGCTATCTATAGTTTTGTCTCAACACATTCCAACTGAAGGAAGTGTGTTTTGCTTTCCTTTTTAAAAGCCACAATCATATCATATTTCATAAAATTTGGAGATGAATCACAGCTGATTCTTAGGAAGAGTGAAATTGGCGTAATTCGAAGCATGTTTTGACTGACACGACCAAGTAATTTGGACCACACTATAAAATTGAATTGGTCAAATAACGAAATAACTACTATATCTTATCAATTCATTAATTGTGTGAGAACGAAGACAATGTCCTAAAGCATTACTTTTCTGTAACCACATAATTGAATATTTACTGAGATACATTTTTTTTTTCTTTCACATTTGTTTTGTTTCCAGATGAAATTCGCTGGATGAGAAAGCCGGAAACTTGCAGAATGTCTATGTATGCAGTGGCATAGCCACTGACAAGCGTCTGGAAAGGGATATTTTAGAGTCTTCTTATTTTCATGAAACCCCAACAACAAATCATTTCAAAATACTACAAAAAAATTCTACATCAATCCGAACTTAAAGGAGAATGAAACCCTGGGAAAGAATCAATTTTAATGAAAAGAGAGGATAGAGAGAAGCAATTTTTTAAAAAAGTTCCATCAAAATCGGTTACGAAATGAGAAAGTTATGAAAGTTTGAAAAGTCTCACTTTACTTTTTATGGCGACCCTCAAATTGGCAATGTTGCTTCAAAGTGACAGGTTTAGTAGAACAACTCTCCATATGTTTTGTACACAAAATTTCATATTTTCCCCATTATCTCTCAAGGTGCAGCTTGTCTCCCTTTTAGCTCAAGATATATCATGGGAAAATGTATTTGACACAACACATGTTGAGTTCACGAAAAGACAAGCAGCATCTTTAAAGATAATGGAGAAAATATGAAATTTTGCGTACAAAACATAATAAGAAGTGTACTACTAAACCTGTCACTTTGAAGCAACATTGCCAATTTGAGGATCGCCATAGAAAGTAAATTGAGACTTTTCAAACTTTCATAACTTTTTCATTTATTAACCGATTTTGATGGAACTTCTTTAAAATTGCTTCTCTCTATCCTCTCTTTTCATTAAAATGGATATTTCCCCAGGGTTTCATTCTCCTTTAATGATTTTTAAGCAATGCAACAAGGTATCAAAAAATTCAAAATTGCCCGATAACTATTTGTCCTCTCCGTAACAAAGTAATTCTAAAAAGTGCTTGGCCGATGCATACTTCTGAGCGTCCCGTTTGTCCACTCTATCTGTATAAGTTTTCAGTGGTTACTCTGTCCAACATTGCCAGGCTGCATGCAGCGAGAACACACCGTGAGGAAAGGTGAAACACCATTAAAATGATAGAATATATTGGAGATATAGAACTGCTGACCCATTTTTATCGATCATGTTTCTGTGTCTATATGTCAAAATGTCGAGGTTACGAGTGCTAGAGTAACGATAGAGTTCACGAATAAAATAGAAGTCATGAGATTGTATCCTTTTTGGAACTGCAGAAAACGCCAATATTCTTCTATTTCTGAACATATAATTTTAATCTTTTTAGTGTTATATGATAACGAAATTTCATTCAATAGTTTCATTACCATCCCATAAGGTCTGCTTTGAAGTTGATAGATATGGCATTGTTAGGCTGGTCATTTATTTCCATGTTTTTCATTTTGGAAAATATTTTTACATTGTTATGCGTGTACTTAAAATTTGTTCCCTTTATTTTGCAGTATTGCATTTTGCAGTATTTTGCAGTATTGTATAGGGAGAACAGGAGAACAGTGTCCTTACTGACAAATCTATTGTACCCTATTTGAATAAAACAAATGAATAAAATTAAAATTTAAAAAGGGTCATTTACATTTGATTGGTATATTAGGAAGGCCCCGGGGGAGAAAAACAAATAATTATTGATTGGCTTGGATTTATTTTTATTGTAAGCAAAAGCACACTAGATGAAGGGAGCATCATTTGTCTTATATTATACCTATATTTAGAATAACAAAGTTCAATCAATTGTTCAAACATGAATTTGATGTGCTTGTTCTGAAAGATATTGTACATTATAAGTTGGCACATGCAGTTTTATGTTATTTGAGATATTCTAAAAATTTGTTTTTACGACTTTAATGATAGATAATATGACTGGTTTCCTGTGATAGTCTCTTAAAAATGCATTTCCCAAAAGAAACATTGTCGCTCTATTTATACCAAAAAAAGAAAAAAAAAAAAAAAATCGTTATGTCTTCTTTCCGATTATTGCTCTACTATTTTGCACGGAGGTCTGCTTCTTCCTCATTTGCTCGTTCTTAAAATAGAACGCTTACGGCAAAAACAGATTTCAGATCTAGCTCAGAGAAGCTTGTTGTTTATTTATATTATAATTGGCATACTTTAAGCTATGAATGGAATATTTCAAATATATTCGTGGCAGCAAAATATAACTTAAGATCTCTATCATCTTCCCCCCAAAATCAAATTTTAGCATTTAATTTTTCACGAATGAATTTGGTGTTACGTTTCACTCTGTAAAGACGAACGATAGCGTAAAATAATATTTCCCCATTTTGATCTATTTTGAATGTTTTCATTTATTTCCAATGATGTCGTCCACATGCCCGCTGGCTGTTAGTTTATATCAAGTGATTTTATTATGCGGATTCTTTTGTCGATTTTTCGTGTCCCTCACAAAGTTCCTGTCAGGTGAAGTTTACGGTATGTTAGCCCTGTATTGTAAGTTATTACCTTCTTGCATTGTCTGCGATCGTTCAGTTATGCTTAGATGTATTGACAAGGACTACGACTGTGTTCATGATAAACGGTGACAGATGGTGGTTCTGACTGCAGAACAAAAAGTCGTGTTGAATTCTCTGATATTTAATTAAAAATAATAAAAATAATAATATCTAAAATTTGGAAATAATAGTTAACCACAACTGATCGACGCACCTATTATTTTCTCTGTGTCCCTGAATTCTAGACGACATTGCCAAGATTGATGACGCGTTTCAGTTTTATCCTACTTTAACTTTGGTACTTCCAGTAACTAATCGTATATTAAAGCAAAGACTGTTTTTTTTTTATCCAGCACTCTTTCATGGGGTAAGGTAATTCGAATATCAATGCTTGCTTATAGGGGTTCTGTTGATCTCTTATAATTTTCTAGTTAGTTGTATATCTTATAGTTCAACCACTCATAAATCAGGGGCTTAATGCCCTTTGCACATGAGGCGAAATTTTGATTGCGTTATTATTTGCATTAATCAATTAATTTAAGTAACCCATACCCAAGTGATTAAACACTGTCCATTTTAGCATTTACGTTTTGTACGACGTCGTCTTTACGTGCGTCAACAACAGCACCGGCCATGTGCCAGTCGTTGACGTAAACCTACGTCGGGCAAATGATGACTTGTGTGTAATCAAACGGGCGTATGAAATAAACGTAGTTTATGAATACATCAATCTCCACCTTACGTTGTATTTTACACCGAAAAGGGGGGACAAAGGAAGTCATTTGAACATACCATACCCTCCAGATGAAACAAATTTTCGCTGGCATATCGACAACGCCGCAGCAATCGGTATCCGATTTGAATGCAAGATGTGACCCTGTTTGATGGGAAGGTCAGGAGACCTGTTGACTTGGAATGTTGACGAGAAACACTCGAGAAAAGGGAGAGGATTGTTCTTCTCAATGAATGGCCGTATCTCTATAAAGTTTTACTTGAAGAATACATATATATGTATAAAAATACTGTTCAATATGAAAAACTGGCAAACAAGTAATACCCAGGGGTACTGCAATCATTGTCAAGTTCACTTGCTAAAACTTCAATAATAAGCTGTTGAAGTCAATGTTTAGCACTCTGAAAGAAGTAAATACGACGTCAAAGTATGGTTCAAGATATAGAAGAGCTTTAGATTTGAAAACAAAACAACAACAAACAAAAACACTAATTTCGTTTGTTTCAGAGTTTCAGGATTTCAGCAATGATAGAATCAGGGGCGACTTCTTTGTCACAGTAGATGACGTCATGTTAATCTTCAAAATGGCGCTATGTTTCCTTACATGACTTCAGCGACCAACGTGCTCATGCAGGCATCATTTTCCCCAGATACAATCATCATGATGAACCTTGCACTTTCTAGAATGTATTTTTTTTCTTTTTGCATTAAAAGTATGTTCTCGTAGATGGTATGCACTTTTGAAAACTGTTTTCTTACAGAAGAGATGGGCTAAGAGGGTCAAATTACTGCCTACCAAAAATCATTGCACTAAAAATTTATAAATAATCTATGTGGGTGAAACAGTTATTGCATTTTACTTAAATCGTTCATTTCAAAATGGAAAGGAATGGACTTCTAGGGAAAAAATGCTAGACGAGTTTTTGCACAAAGAAAAGATGATCATGGAGAGACAATTCCGATCGTCGTGGCAAATGAGTCGAATTTAGGATAGAAGAAAATGGCACTGGGTCTGAACGGCGGTTGCATAGAGAATGGTGTTATCGGATATGAAATGAGATAAATAGTATTGGATATAAACACCCACATACAGAAGGTAGTTGCAAACATAAATGAAAAACTGAATGAAAGAAAAAGATTTTTTATCGAATAATCTTCCGGAAAAGAATAAAAGCAAAAGAGATTATATTCACCTTTTACCGAAAATATCTGTTTATTGAGAAGATTATATATTTCATTTTGAAACAAAACAAGTTACAAGAAAAGGTTTATACATAGGAACTAAGCTCTCGAGTATAAAATGATATCATCATCATCGTAGGAGTAAGTTATATATAGGTCTGTGTTACTTGACTCCCTTGATTGGGAACATAACTGCATGTTTCAACCATGCTATTTGGAATTTGAAGCATTACAGATTACATCACTTCTGAAAACGGATGCATATAATTGACTTAAGGAAGTTCGTCAGACAACTTTGAAACAAGAAAATAATCCCAAACTTTTGATTCGATTTGTTTTTTCAAACAACTTCGAAACCCAACACCAACCAATCACAGAAGCGTGCTATTTCGTACCGAACGCGTCACTTGCTCTTTTAGGAAATGTTCAGGAGATGTAAAGAAGTAATAGAATTTTGTGGTTGATCACCCTTCGAATTGGCGGGAAAGAAGGGAAAAGTTAAGATCGGTGTTCTAGTTTTGGTCGTCTGCTCCATGTCTCACTGCATGGGACCATCGCACCAACGTCACGATTTGGTATGTTAAGGACATGGTTATAGTTTCATCTCAAGACGCTAACATCCAAGTTACACATAGTCGTTACTGAGACAAACTGCTCTCTCATTATTTGTGTATAAGTCAGGGGATTTCAGACGACGAATAAAAGAAATAAGAGAAAGAGAAAAGGAATAATGTACATGAAAAAGAAGAATAAAATTAAGAGCGATGAAACAAGCGTAAGCAACTGTTGTGTTACCAAAGTAATGTACAAGACTAGGGCCGCGGAGCGTTTTTGAAAGTGGGGGTGGGGGGCTGACCTGATTTCACTCATTAATGACAATTTTCTAGCCATATTTCCGACAAATTTTTAATGCGTCTCCTCAAAAAAGTGGGGCCCCCAGCCCCCCCCCCCCCCCGGTTCCGCGGCCCATGCAAGAGTGTTCTTTGTTTGTGATTACATGTACTATTACCATGATTACGTGTTACTATCTTACTGTTACTATTACTGTCATGCCCACTGTATTTATATGTAATGCTGGTGGAAAGCAAATTTCCACAATTTGTAGACAATGAAAAAGTTAGTAAAGTTATCAAAGTTATCAAAAGTCTACTGTATCCATATTTTTCAATGATTTTTTTTTTCGTTAGAGACGATAATGAAACATAAAAACAGCCTTTCCATGATTTATATCACAGTGTGTAAGTTCAGACAACAAAAGGTATGGAAATATACGAACATTTTCACTCGGAATATGAACATGATCATATTGTGCAGATTTTGTTATGAAAACACGTAACTTTGTTTGAAAATGCCTGGTTTTAAAGTAACGACACTTTTCATCTTTACGAAATGATAAGACATACATCGCATATGGGAAACTAATACATTTAACGTATTCGCAAAATAATATTGACGATGGACAGACTTGTACGTAATCATTTTTTTCTTTAAAAAAGACAATTTGCACTAATTCCACGAAAAGTGATAAGATTCTGTAACTAAGATTGTAAAAATATAAATCTCGTACGAAAGGCCAAAACATTACAACTTTGATTTAAAATCATGTTGAAAATGAGTTGGATTTCATTTTTTTGTACGATTATCAAATCAACACATGCAATTATTTTAACAAAACAGATATTAGGTCTTTCGAAGGAGCGAACGAGTCAAACTGCCAGCTGTCATGGTTGTATAGTCAGTGCGTGTCTTATACGGTATTACATAGGCCTATTTAATGTTAAGGGCTTCTCGTTTGAAACAATAATGATTCCAACACAACTGTTGCATAAACCAATCGTCTGACAAATGTCTCGACATAATGAAATGCTACGCCAATTATTGAAGCGACGGGTATAGTCGAAACATTGGTACCAAATACCCAGACGTCTCTTTCGAATACTCCAGAAGCAAAGTAAGTTGTTTACTCAAATTACGTTCATAACTACTGTTTATTAGCGTTCTGCATGTGAATGAAGAAACTCGAAATATTTCGACGTTCGGAAGTCGTAATAGACGATTTATCTACCCACTCGTTTTTCGATAGAAAATAGCTGAAGTAGAAAACAATAATTGTAATGCTACGAACGGCATTGTCTCTTTGCATCAAAACATGTTTACGACAACTTGCAATTGGCGGCCATACTTGCCATTCCAAACACGACTTGAAAAAACGCGCCTTCCGACCTCCACGGGCGAGCAGACGACAGCTACGTCACACTACGTCACAATTTCTGCAGTGAAAGCGCAAGGTGACGCGTTCTCGGCTAAATTGACGGGGACACTTTCAAATCAGCGCGAGCGCGGGACGCCCGACTATTTTGGTGCGGAGGCAAATTCTGTTCACGGCATCACATCCCCAGCTAGCTCTATTCTCGTCTTTCTCTTCATAAGATGACTATAGCTTAATCGTTGGCGTCTTCTTTCGGTGATAGCTTATCTGCATCATGCACAAAGGGTGGTACGGTAGCTACACGCACCCCATAAATACCGGAAGTTTGGTAGGTGCGACTTGCGAGAATTTATATCTTAAGTGGGTAATGGGCTAAATTAGACAAGAGCATAAAACCAATGGATATGTCCTTATTGTCAGAAGTAATTAGCTGGTAGATTCTTAATCCAGTTAATTACGTCTGATAGTCTTCGTAACACAACTTGTTACCGCGACCCCATTGCCTTTTTAAACCAATCTTATAGAGATGTCATAATGGCCATCAGGTCCCGGCTATTGGTTCATTATCAGTTTATCAGAAGGGCCTGAAATATGTGTAAGATTTATAACGTTGATCCGCTAACGATCATCAACATCATGGGCCCATTCAGAGACGGTGGAACATTTTCAAAAAAGAGAGGGCATTTCCATATCCCACCCCTTCCAAACTAACATGAATTAATATATAATAATATAATAACCGATGCTGCAAAATAGTGGTCTTTCTCAACTGGGATATAAGTGGAAAATTTATTCATAAGGAAAACATGGATACTTAATGACTACACCATTAAAAAAGGGCAAATCAGCCATTATTTTAAAAATGAAACTAGAAATGGATTATTATGTCTTTATTATTCCCTGTTTTTTTTTATATCTAAATGGAAGCTATTTGTAGTCACAAACAAAAGTAACTATTGCGTACATGCTGGGAGTGACAAATGGCTCTATACATTCCATAAGAACACCTGCGATAATCAAAACAATAGGTCAGTGGAAACAAGAATTTGTCCAATTCGTAGTAAACAATGACAGTGTATCGAGATGGAGCAAAACTTTAACCAAGTCGGGTGTAAAATTGCCCAAAGCTAGTGGAAAACACAATAACCCTCACGTTGGGCATTTTTTTAACCAAACAATTTGACCGTGTAATATAAAATGATTCTGTTGTTACTGTTCTCGTGGTTATCATGATTATATCTGACCAGGGCCCTCTTGCATAAAAAGTTTCGATTAAACGCAACTCAAAAAATTAAACGCAACTCGATTTTCAACCAATCAGGATCGCGTATTTGGAATTTGCGTTTAATTTTTTAAGTTGCGATTAATCGTAAGTTTTTATGCAAGAGGGCCCAGCCCTTACGGAGCAATTCATTATATTGTTCGGACTTAACTCTTAGAAATAAAATAAGTCGTGGAAAATAAGAGAGTAAGCCAGCCGAGCAACATCAAAGTATTTTGAGGCAGTGCTCATAGAATACGTGTAGATAAAAAAGAAGGGCATGTAGTATTTCATTATCCGAAAAGGGTGTAGTTTTGCGTCAATGCTATGTCGAATAACTTTTATACTAATATAACATAATAATAATAATAATAATCAAACATTTTTATATAGCGCATTACACATAAGCAAAATTGCATGTCTCTATGCACTTTAGGAGAGGAAAGAAAGGAAAGATGCACTGGGTTCATGATTCTGATTAACTATAAAGTGGTGAAAAGGTATGTCTTTAGAGAATTAATGAAGTTTTCATAGGAATTTATACTTTTCAGATATTCAGGCAACTTGTTCCACAAAAGAGCGGCAGAATGTGTAAAAGACCTTTCCCCGTATGATTTTGTCATTATTTGTGGAACACAGAGCAGGGACTTGGAACTGGAACGTAACATTCTATCGGGTTTATATGGAGTTAGTACTTCAGAGAGATAAGTAGGAGCCAGCTGATGTAAACATTGGTAGGTTAACATAAGTATTTTAAATTGGATACGGGACTTGATGGGCAACCAGTGTAGATCTCTTAAGACTGGAGTTATTGATTCATGTTTCTTCGTGCGTGTAACAAGTCGGGCTGCAGAATTTTGAAGGAGTTGTAGTCTTTGAATTTGAGAAGAAGGGAGACCAGAAAGTAAACTATTACAGAAATCAAAATGGCACATAACAAAAGCATGAATTAATCGTTCAGTGGTAGGTTTGTCTAAAAAATTGCGAATTTTACCTATTTTGTATAATCCAAATGAAGCTGAGCGACACTTTTGTGAGACAAAATTTTCAAATGTGAACTTATCACCAAAAATAGCACCTAAATTTCTGCAAGTTCTGGTTGCATGAACAATTGTACCATTTATGTTCATTGTTGATATGAGGTTGCTTGACCTATGGCGTGAAGAAAGATGAAGAAACTCAGTCTTTGTATCATTGAGCTTTAAGCCATTTACCTGAGACCACTCTTTGATTGATTGCACACACTCTGATATCTGTGAAGTGACATTAATATTATCAGTTCTCTTAAATGAAATGTACAGTTGTGTGTCATCTGCATAGAACATCTTATGAATTTTGTGAGTATCAATAATATCTTCTAAGGGAGAGGTATATAGGGTAAATAGGATTGGGCCCAATACGGACCCTTGAGGAACCCCTTGAGGGATGATTTCTGTGGATGACCGCTCATTTCCAATAATAACAGTGTGAGTGCGCCAAAACAGATACGACTCTATCCAAGCGAGTGCTTGACCACTTATACCAAAACGAAGTCTCAGACGTTTCAACAAGATGTCATGCTTAATAGTATCAAACGCGCAAGAAAAATCTAGCAGCACAAGGATGATTCCTTCTCCTTTGTCTAGAGATAAAAGAATGTCATCCGTTACTCGCAGAAGAGCTGTTTCGACGCTATGAAACGAGCGGTAACCAGATTGTGACTTTGCGTATAAACTGAATGTGTTCAGGTACTGTTGAAGTTGGAATTAAACTATTCTTTCTAAGAGTTTGCCAAAATATCTCAAGTTTGCAATCGGACGATAACTTTTCAGATCTTCAACATCAGTAGCCGAACCCTTCAGTCTAGGAATAACATTTGCATGCTTAAAACCTTCTGGGAAAGAACCAGTCATGAAAGAATCATTAATGAACTGTGTCATAAATGATAATAATTCTTCACGAAATTTTTTCAGAAATGAAGTTGGGACAGGGTCAAGTTCACATGTTGTGGAAGAAGAGGTAGTAATGAACTTGGCAACCTCATCTTCAGACACTGATTTGAATTTGCTGAATGATGAGGTTGCAAGTTTCTCAGGAAATTCCCTACTATTATCAGCCGCTGATAACATATCTTATAACAGTTGAAGATCAAGCTTAATATGTAAATATATAAATAACAGAAATAATTAATTTCTGAGGATAAATATATATATATATATATATATATATATATATTTACTATTAGCCTTAGTTTGTTTGAGGTAATGTAAAATGTGGGATTTATTGGGGGGGGGGGGGGGAACGAGACGGTTGTTACCCCCTAACAAAAAAACTGGATCAGGCCCTGGTTTACAGCGCATCACATGCATCAAAATAACATGAATCCTGCTTCTTATTTCGTTGTTGAGATGAGACACAATGCAGGAGATAATCACACGTCTGTGCAAAAACATAATACAAAATAAGATAATTCGCACACACCGTATCTTGTTGTTATGTTGCCACTGTGTCTGAGTATTTCTATTCTGTCATCTTCTCTCTTTTTCCTCTTTCGTTCTCGTTTCTTCCGAAGCTCTCTTAATAAATTGGATTGCATCTCACCCAACCATGTCACCGACATTGCTGTGACCTTCAAAGCCGACTGCTAGGGATCCTGGGGTGAGGTAGACAGCCACCTAAAAAGACTTGTGTCTTCTTCCCAGTTGGACAACTGTGTTCCCTCCACAGTCATACCCCTCTTAACCCGGAGACTGCTAATGTTTAGGGTTATTTCGTAAGATGGAAGGCCGACTTTGACTTCCGTTCAGCATAAGTGAATCTGCACAAATATAACGTTCTTACTTCTGAATTCAACTAAAACAAAAACAGAGCATTAAATGCAATGCAATTAAAGGGAAATCCAACCTTTATAGCAAGTTGCTTTGAAAGAAAGAGGAAAAATCAGAGAAGCAGATTGGTGAAAGTTTGAACGAAATAGGACAAGCAATAAGAAAGTTATGAATTTTTGAAAGTTGTAATCACTATGCATATGGGAGTTTCAAATTGGCCGAATAGGTAATGCCACTGTGATGTAGCTGTGGACAACTCCCCCATTCGCTCTAACACACAAAATGACTAAAATGTCACTTTTTTTCAAAAATGCATTACACAGTAGGATCTTTTCGTTCATGAGGACCTATACAATATGCTATCTCCAATATATTTTGAGTACTGCCCCGAGGGTAAAAGCGCCTCGAAGAAAACCGCAAATTAATGATATTTTTGTGTACGACAAATAGGAGAGTTGTCCACAAAAATGTCACGATTGACTCACCGAATTGCCAATTTGAGATTCGTATAGATGTAGTGATCTCATTTTTCAAACATCCATAACTTTCTTAGTCCTTGTCCGATTTCTTTCAAACTTTCCCGATTTCTTTCAAACTTTCACCATCCTGTTTTTCTTATGTTTCTGCTTTCACACAAATCATCTTATTATCAAGGTTGGATTGCCCTTTAACATCGGGTTTCTCTTCCTCACCTACTTGCCCCTACCCCTAGCTTTATTCACGTTAACGAATAAGCAAACTCTACCACCTCGAAACATTGAATTCACTTTCTTGTGCATTTAAAGAGAAGGCAAAGTTCTGGTAAAAGCGAAAAATAGTACATGAGCTTTCTCGTTCTAAAATCATATTCCAAGAGGAAGAATATTTTTTGTAGCAAAAGATAATGAAGAGGGCTGCCCTGGAAATGCCCTCATATTCCAAATATAACAAGAGATAAATCACAATTTGGCAATGTCACATGCAATGTGAGTAGCCCCATTATGTTCCATATATCTGTGCAATGCTTTTAAAAATATGTGATTTTCAGCAAGACTGACCCACTTTAATAATCTTGGATTTCTTTTGTAATACCTGTTACGCTTTTATTTGCCACACCTGGGGGGGGGGGGGCGTTTCATCAAGTGTCTTGTCAGTGATTTTTACTGACAAATTTGCTCTCAGCCAATCAGATGTAAGGATTTCAGTAGCTTATAACAGTTATTGTAAATTGTCAGTGAAAACAAGTTTCATGAAACGGGGCCCAGAGCGTTTCACTTGCCGAATTTTCGATTCCTTATTTTGCTGTCGGTAATGCCTTTCACTAGTTTCGCGTCATCTAGAACGCTAATAATGAATATAAATAGCAAAATCCTAACAATCAGAATTAGCTGTAAACGATTTTTGGCAATCAGCACTGTGATATTCCGCCAGGCAGTCTCCCACTATCCTTTTCTGTCCTTCCATCCTTTAGCCGTTTCTCCATTAGAAACTTCTCTGTAAAGATGCAGTTCTCAAAATCCCGGCTGACACGATTCGTCATTTTGATTGCGTCATTACCTGCGCTAATTGAGCCTGTGAAAGTAATACTCCAGTAATTACAAGTATTATTTGCACTATTCATTTTGCAGTATCCTTTTTTTTTTTTTTTTTTTTTTTTTTAACGACATCACTCTTCTCCTCGTGTGGGGCGGGCTTTAAGCTCGGCTCACACGAGGCGTCATTTGCTGACGTTAGGACCGCGTCAGTGACTGGTACGGTGTTTTTGCGCGTCATGAAAGAGTGTCGTGTAAAAAGTGATTGCAAGATGAACAGTGTATACAATAATTTAATAACTGGCGTATGGGTGAATGCCCTCACAGGCTCAATTAGCGCAGTACTGACGCAATCGAAATGACGCCTTGTGTGAGCCTGGCTTTGTACTCTCTTAAAATAAAAAAAAATCGATTGATCACTGACGTCACTCCCCGGGGGAATGAAAATAGAGTGAAAATAGAGTGAAACTCTGGCTCTTTTCCTTTTAGAGAGCACTCGATAGTCACTCGATATTCACTCCTAAACAAGTGATCACTGACGTGACTTCCGGGGGAGTGAAAACATAGTGAAAATTCACTCTTTTTTTAAAGAGAGTAGACAATATATGTGAAGCTATAAAGCATCAGAATATTTAAATGTTAAGGGTCTTTATGGAATTCATGAAAAAGTGTAAAATAGAAAAGAAAGTTAATCTTAAATTGTTTCTCAAGTTCACGTCGATCCAAACACTGCAAGGGTTAAAAAAAAAATTCTGCGAACTTTTCATTCTTTGAGGCTCTCCTGCTTCAAACAGAGAGCGTCGCTGTCGTGTTTCGATGAAAACATTGAAACAAGACTTGAAATGTTAATGTTGTTACTAGATATTTCTCCTCATTATTCGCCCACGGATTTCTCTAATACATTTTGGTAATTGTATGCGTCATCATAAGAAGATCCGTTTTCTTGAGACACATCTTTTTAATTCCGTTGTCTGCAAACAAAATCAGCGAATTTCCTCCTCTAACATTTCCCATTAAAACAAAATCCGTCATTAGTTGATTCTTTGAATGACAGGTTTGTTTTGATTCTTGGTCATTAAAAAAAAATGGTCCTATATTAATAGGTCATGGCTTTTTTACACTTGTTTGGAAAGATTCCAAATAATTCTAAGATTAGCCAATGCTGCTATCATGGTGAACAAAAAAAAAAGAAAAAAAAAAAAGAATTCTGATCTTAAATAATAGACTTTTCTTCATAATACAGTACCTTTTAAATTTTCAGTCTGCTTTTCCCGTTGTTTTCTTAATCTGTTCTCTTTCCATTCCATTATTTTGGGCATTATCCTCTCCCACATAGGAGCATCGATTATGGGGTGGCAGGGACAGTCCCCCCCCCCCCCCCGAAAATATTGGGAGGGCAAACATATCGTTTTGCCTCACTAATAAATCCGGAGGTGTTAAAATAATAAAACAAGGAAAAATTATGCAAAAGTCGAGAAGAAATGAAACCTTCCAAACAATAAAAGGTATTACACGATCAGACTTCAATTTTTGCCGCGCGCTCCGCGCGCAAATTCTCTAATTTTCCCTGATTCAATAACCGTGGAGAAGCTGGTAATTATGAGGCGTTAAGAAAACTATTAGGCTGTGTTGTCCCACCCCCCCCCCATACCTATCCGAAAAACGGATCGACGGCCCTACTCCTCCACCGTTCCGCTGTTAAAGTGTTTTTTTTTTTTTTTTTTTTTTTTGACCGGGTATGTCTCTCCGTCAATATACTTTTCCTGATTTCCTTTTCATCATCTGTCATGTCTGTATGTTCCTGCATCTGATTCTGGGAATGGTTCTTGACCACACTATTATGTTTGTCTCTGTTCTTGACCATGTCTGTCTTTCTGTCTCTGGTCTCCTCTCCCCCCCACCCCCCCCCCCCCCACCGCCCACAGCCCATCCCCCCCCCCCCTCTCTCTCTCTCCATAGATCTGATGATTTCAATTGCGTCAAAGTATATGCAAGATTACATCTATTATGTTACGCTTTTGGCCTGTCTTAAAGGGAAAGTTCACCCCGAAGATTACTTGAGTTTAAAAAATGCAGAAAAAATAAAGAAAAATATTGGCGAAAGTTTGGACAAAATCCGTTAAAGAATAACGGAGTTATGGACTTTTAAAGTTTTGATTTTGTGACGTCACATGCGAGCAGCTCCTCCATGATGTAATGTGATAAATATTCCATAAAATACAGTTTTCTCAGAAAATTTAGAATATTTTCGTCTGTGCATTTGATATATTGTCAGAAATGTTATTCAATACTAAATTCTGAAAAGAAACAATATCAATTTATCGTGGAACGTAAAAAAAAATGCGAATATATGGAATATTTATTACATGACCAATGGGCAGCTGCTCGCATGTGACGTCACGAATCCAAAACTTTAAATACTCATAACTCTTTTATTATTTGACCGATTTTCATCATACCTTCGCCAATATTTTTCTTTATTTTTTCTGCATTTTTTAAACTCAAGTAATCTTCAGGGTGAACTTTCCCTTTAAACATTTGTGTAGAAGTATATTTTGTTGTAAACATCATGCAATCCTGCCATAATTTTGTTGTAGAAAAAAAATATCCTGGAAAATAGCAGTTTTCTTTCGTTTCTTTTTAAGCACGTACATAGTCCTAAGCAATTTTCATTATATTCTACATTTCTTTAATTTTCATGTTAATGAAGAGGATTTCAACAGCTGCCCGTCTCTTTCTCACACTCACTCTTTCTCTCGCGCTCTCTTTTTCGTTTCTTTTTTCTCTTTCGTCCTCTCTTATACTCTCTCTTCCCCTTCGTTTTCCCTCCCTTCCTCTTTATTTCCCTCGTTCCATGTATATTAAGCCCACCGCACATTATAGTTACGATCGGTCTGCAATCCAATTTCGGAAGAAAATGTTATAGCATTTGATGTAAACATTTAAACAAATAAAATATTTTTGATTGAGATTCTGAATAGATAGCAAAAATCGAAAATACAGCCTATTGCAAGCTTTCTTGTCAGAGGAAAGGCCAAATCGGCTCTGAATCGTAGTGACGTCAGAGTAGTCCTACGATTGTCTACAATTTGAAATTGAGTGGGCCCTAATTACTCAGGGTATAAGGCTGACAGCGCACCCCAACTCCATGTTTTGTTAGCTTTTATTTGTCAAAATGCCCACATCTAATGTTATTGCGATTTATTTCCAAAATTGGATCACAGTGAATCGTATAGTGTGCAGTTGGCTTTAGTTTTGCTGTAGCTTTGTTTTTTGTTTGTTTGTTTGTTTGTTTTTTCTTCTTCTTTCTTTCTTTGTCACTCTCCATATTTCTTACCCTTCTCCCTCTCTTTCCCTATTTCCCTCAGCTCAGAGTCATAGCTCTTCTACCATTTTCCTTTATCACACACACACACACACACACACACACACGCACCCACACCCATAAACGCCCACACCCACACACACGTTTATGATGTGGTGAATCGAGGACTTGTATGTATTTCTCCCTCTCTCCAGTCTGTCCATCACTTGCTTTGTTCGTGTATCTCACGTTGTCACAACAACAAGAAGCCCAACCTCGCACCCAGCAGGAACATGGTGTCAATCATGTTTGTGGTCAAAAAAATGGCATGAAAACAAAAAGTGCTCAAACTTGGTTTAATTCTGAGTATTTTGGTACCTTTCTTTGACGATACTACAAAGCTTGTGTGTGTGTGTGTGTTTTTTTTTTGGGGGGGGGGGTGGGGTGCATGGTTGATCATTTACAATTGAGTTTTAATCAGAAGTGACTTAAATCTCAACATCCTAAATGCACTAATCGGCCTCGAAGCGGGTTCCATCAGAGTATGTTTCAGGCGAAGACAGAGACTGACCACTGGACCACAGTGAGACTAGGCCGAATTCATTGTACTGTGGTATATTTTGAAGCACCAGCTGTGGTATGTTGTTGAAAGCTCTTGACTCCCACGTGTACGAGAGGTACTGGGTTCGATCCTATCGTTGTTTCTATTTTTCAGGACGCACAACAGTGTATCATCGTGTCCCATTTATCAACGCGTTAATCCACAGTTGCCTCTCTCCACCAAGGTGTTAAATGCGTACCGTTAGGAAGGAATTCGTTGAATGCTTGAATGCACCGAAATTCCAAAGCCTACACTCTAAAAACTGAAGTGCTGTTTTTAGCACTTGGAGGGCTATATTCACCACTTTTTCGGTGCTCGCATAGGGACAGCACAGCCTGTGCTACTATAGCACCAATACAGGTGCTGCTTGTTACAGCACCCCCAAAAAGTGCCACTAATTTTGCGCTAAGGGTGATGTCTTTAGCACCAGGGAGCTATATTCAGCACTTTTCAAATGCTCGTATAGTGACTGCACTAGTGGTGCTGCTTTAGCACCAATGCAGGTGCTACTTATTACAGCAACCAAAGGTGCTATTAACTTTACACTAAGGGTGCTTATGAACAGACATAGGGGCTCTTAATAGCACCTACAGTGAGTATTACATGAGATTCATATATGTACAATTCTTATTTATCTTGATTAAAAATGGTTAGTAAATCCTAAGTGATAGTAAATTACCAGTAATTACAAACTCAGTGACTAATTTCTGAATCATTTTTCCTTTTGTTAATTGACCGAGCATATTTGAGACGCTGACCGAGACAATATTATCCGAAATAGACAAAAACCTCAAAAATGTGTATCGTTTTCGAACAAAATATATGATAGGCCTATGAAAAATTGCCAAAGCTCTTCAGGTGCTGATTCATTAGCCACAGTGGTTCATTTGACTCAGCACTTGTTTTTAGCACCCATTTCTTCTGCACCACAAAAACTTTTGTCAAAAATAGCACTTTAAGTGCTACATTTAGCACGGCAGGTGCAACTCCTTGGGCAGCACCTGTTTTTTTTAATAAGTTTAGCTCAAGAGGGGGTACTGGTTGAGCACCTTGTGTGGAGGATATGAGTCCTATAAACAAAGATAAAATAAGCCAACGACCAGGGTTCGATTCCTGGAGGAGACATTTTTTCAACCTTTGCAAAAATTTCAAAAAGGGTGGACAGCTCTGGGGAACTTTGAATTAAAGGGGGTGTTGCACGGCAAATACTGCATAACGCCATCTACGTCTTTTTTTGGACAACTGCACGTAAAAGAATGGACCTCAGCTGACGGAAGTCAGCGACTTAATCTCTACATGGTCAGCGTTTGCGAAACAGACCGAAGTAACCCTTACTCTTCGGTTTTGTGTATGTTGCACGTATACGTGAGGAGCGATTACTGCGGTCGCGTCGTAGTTGCGGATAAACCCGATTGGCCCCGAGCCAGGCCACGAGAAAGACACATAGTCTCGTCAGTTTCCACCCCTTTAAGCTAAATTCGCAACCAATATTCCCTCATTTTCATTTCTCACAATTAAATTTATTTAAACGAGAGTTGCCAAAGCTGTTGCATATGTTATCCCCTTACAAAGATATATAATATATATATATATATATATATATATATATATATATATATATATAAAACATAATATAAAATCTTTTTATCTATAATCTATCTACATGTATTTATCTATCTCTCTAATGATGAATACATCCCTCATCAATCGGATTAACATAACTTTCTAATGGCAAAAGGAGATTATGACTTAAATTACCCGGTAGTAAAATTCAAATTTTCATTCAGCTTCATTTTGACTCACTGATTAGGAAAACAAAACAAAATAACGACGACATGGAACTTTACAAAGTATTTCAGAATTTATTATTTGGTGCGTGAATATTTAATTTTATTTTCATTCTTTTTTTTTCTTCTTTTTTTCCTTTTCTTTTTTCTTTTCTTTTTTCCTTCTCTCTTTTTTCTTTTCTTTCTTTCTTTCTTTTTTTTTTTTGGGGGGGGGGGGGGGGCGGTGGTTTTTTTGTTTTTGCTTTCCACCATCCCTGACTGGTGCACTTCGTTGCTGCCTTTGCTGTGTTCATCCGCTAAATTGCTTTTTCCTCCAGAACAGTTTGGGTTCAGTTTTGAATAAGTTGTCTTCCCCTAAGTTTCCACTCTGATTCTAACTGCTATCTTCAAATAACTTTCTTGTCGTCCATAAAACATGACGTCATTTGGGGCTATCCATACTTTATCTGACGGCACAGCTCGAGGTTTTGTGATTTCTTTCTGTCACGTGACATGCTCGAAGATATCTCTTAGCCCTTGATTGGTTGATTTTGTTCCAATTTGCCCACAGTCGTGCGACACCATCACTTTCATTTACATTTTCTTTCCTTTTGAAGAAGTTCAATTTATTGCATCAGACCCACTAAAGAAATCGACTGGTGGATTCTAGAGTCTTTCCTTTGTTGATCCTCTCAGAATTTTCATATTTCTGTAAAACTTTTCCCCTCCTCCTTGTGCACTGCCATGCATGTTGGTTTCATAGATAATCATTTTCATGTGGGCTATTATGTACGTCTTCATGTCTTCGTTCTGCTCTGATTATATCTCAACTCAACCTGTGTTAGGAGATGACCTAATTTAAGAATACTGGTCTATATATTTCCCTCCTGTTTCTTCATGATCTACATGTATGTCTATACATAAAAGGTTAGACCATCTCGCCCTGGTTTTGTTTCGGGTCATCTGATGAAGGCTTCATTTTTGCCTGTATAACGTAAGAGCCGCTGTTAAGAAAACACAATTTCACCTCGGGTTATGCATGCACAGCTGAAATGGAAGATGGCTCTCACTGGACATAGATATCTTTAGCCATGTTTGGCAAGTGTTCTGTACACACTTTCTTACCAAGTGTTCACTGCATTTCGCAAAACTTTGGCTAAAGTATTTGAAGGGAAATCTGTCACGGCAGAACAGTTGGCCCTGTGACCATGATAACAGTTGGTGATGACGGTTAATGATAGCACAATCATGATGCTTCAGTTCCCTGCAAAAAAGAGAAAAAAGGAATAACGTAACCCATCTTTTTTTTAATAGTCAGATTTCAGTTTAATCATTTAATCCGTTTTATATCTTGAGATATGAATTAGGGCACTCGTGTTTACAACAACAACAACAACAACGACAAAAAGAACGGTAAATGCAAAATTTATTAGCTTGCTTTCGTAGCTTTAGGCGATCTATACTTACATATTCTTTGACATTATTTCATTCATATTTTGATTTTTACATAGAAAAAAAAAGGAAGGGGCTTAGAAACCGCTCACCATGAAAAGTATCATCTTTATTTCGCCATTGCAACATATCAGATCTATGATGATATCAGTATCATCCTCATCACCGCGTTATCAATGAATGAATGAGATGCATTCTTATTCCATACATGCACTGCCTTTCATGCTGGCTTGGCACTATTCACATCGCGATCCGGCGGTAAAACACCGTCCTGCGATGGTGCTTGTTCAGTGTTGCTTGCTGGTGTTGCTTGCTGGTGTTGCTTGCTGGTGTTTTCAATGGCACTTTATCTTATACCTGAAAATATATTTAGAACAATAATGTGTAAAGCAAACGACATGATATAAACTGCAAAGATAGAAGAAAAATATATACTTAAATCAAAGTCTACAATAATTTCAATATTTGCTATTGTAAATTCATAAACCGTGACTTTTCAACTATTCAATCTATTTTTGAAGTATTATGATCATTATGAAGACCAATTAAGAAAGGAAAGAAAAGAGATTAAGAAGAAGAAGAAGAAGAATGCTTACTGGTGATAGGTACGGTAGCCATCTTTGTTTCCACCCTAGCAACACAAGTCATAGCATTTTCTTGGTGACTGTTGTTTGATCTTCATCTTAGTCATCGTCGTCCCTACTCACGACCCCTGTTTACCAATCATCATCATCATCACTGTCACTGTCCAGGAGAAGTCCTTTTGAGGATCAGAGGGGAGGGGGGGGGGGTGTTAGAAATTGTTGAATATTCAGATGATTAACATTATAATGCTTTTTTTTTTCACGTCCGGAAAGATATGATGACCTTTTCTTTTTTCTACTTCTCTCTTATTTCTTCCTCTTTTAGTGTTTTTAGTTTTTTCAAACATACAATGAAAAAAAACCAAAAAAAAAAACCAAGCCGTAAGTAAAATAATTCAGGAATTTGCTTTTCTTTGGCGTTACATGGTATCTTGTGTTGATAGCCAGAAAGGATATGTCAAATTATATGATTTAACACTCTTCTGGAATTTCAGCAGACGGTTTTATAACAAAAAATTAAATCCCGAATCATTAATCTTTTAGATATATAATATCAAAATGCTTTCAATTAGTGCTAGTGTACTTATCTGTTTAAAGTATCTTAGGGTCGTTTTAGTTTTTCACTCTCATCCCAAATGATTTGTGGTATCCAGGATATTTATTAGTAAACTACTTACTCCAGGCAACAAAGTCGTAGTTGGCAGTCTTGTCACGCCTATAAGATGTCGATGGTTGATTGGGATCTGTCTCATCGTCCGTGTCGACGTCCGATTCGACATCCGAATCTGGGTGACCTGCTTGAAATATCAATCAATATTTGAATAAGTGTAGGGTGGCGAGATGGATCTGGAATAATGAATTGGTTGAATCTACTCAATTAATATATACTGCCTCATTTGTGAGAATTGATTGGGATCAACTTCCATTTGCCCCCCACCCCCCCCCCCCTCCCCCGCCCGTCCTCGATCCTCTCATAACGAACCCCCTTTATTAACTAATTACAAGTTTCATCAATCAATTTATTTTTATTATTAATTTCCTTATTTTCTCCTCCTCCTCTTCATTGTTCTATATCATTTTTTTCCTTCTTATCCTTCTTCTTCTTCTCCTTATTTTTTTTTTCTTCTTGTTCTTGATCTTGTTTTTGTTCTTGTTCTTTTTCTCTTTTTTTCTTCTTCTTCTCCTTCTCCTGCTTCTTCTTTTTCTTCTTCATTTTCTTTCCCCCTTCTCTTCTACTTCTCTTCTCCTTCTCCTCATTCTTCTTCTCCTTCTTCTCCTATCATTTGGACCAACCTTGATGGGGAGTTTCCCCAGTGCCGACCACGGATCTCTCCACCTCCTTCATGATATCGGAGAAGAACTGGGAGACACCGGTCTTGATGCTGTCGTGGACATGGTGGATGAAGGCCCAGAAATTGGATGCAAAGTTTATATGTCTGCCTGGGCCACCTGATTAAACAAACAAATTTACCAACTTAAGGCTATATAATTATAAAGATCTATGGAAACTTTAATGACTTATCAATTTGGTTATTGGTTAGTACTATGATAATTACATGTAATTAGTCTGAATAACAATATCTATAATTAAAGATTTTTTTTTCTTAAATTCTTCCCCGCTGTGATGGTGATGAGATTGATTTTCATCTGTCTTATAACACCTCCTTTATTGTGGCGCCTTTGCTTATATTCAATCACCGATAAATCCATAAATCCAATATTTTATTCATTTTATTCATTATTTGATTCTTTGTACCAACCTGAGGGAGTACGATCTCCTGTTTCCTCAGTGCCGAGCACCGTCCATCCCTGGTCGACGTCCGTCCCATCGTCCTCCTCTCCCATCACGATATCCTGGACGAACTGGAACCCGGCACAGTAGCAGGCATGGAAGGCGTTGCGGATGTAAGCCCAGAAATTGGATTTAAATTCAGAATATCTTTCTGGGTTGCCTGATTGAAATGATGATAAGAAATCAGTGATTAAATGTGATGGCAGATATTTTAATAAAAAATATATACAATTTATTACTTTATGAATTTTTCATTGAAAGCATAATGAATGATGGATATCTATATAATTGAATGATTAATTTCTGTAACGATTCATTATTTTGTCATGTTATATCTTGATGACGCCATTTTTTTATTTATTCTCTATAATGACACCTTGTAATCATTCAATCATTCTAAACTTTGATTACTCAATTTTAACATTCATTCCCTTCTACTTGTTCTTCTTCTTGTTCTTCTTCTTGTTGTTGTTCTTCATGTTCTTCTTGTTCTTGTTCTTTTTCTATTTCTTTTTCTTCTTTTTCAGTTCTTTATCCTTTGAACGGACCTGGGGGAGGACAATCTCCTGTTTCCCCAAGGACGATTACGGCTCCCTCCACGTCTACGTCCATTTCATCGTCATCCTCCTCCTTCACGCTATCGTAGACGAACTGTTGGCCGGCCTGGTAGACGCCATAGAAGGCGTTGAGGATGAAGGTACGGATCAGGGAGATCACGAACATGACCTCGATCCCATCAACGCAATTGTCATCCTGTGACGTCACGATCGTCATCTCTTCTACCTGGTCATCCTCCTCCTGCTCCTCCTGCTCCTGCTCCTCCTCTTCCTCTTGCTCCTTCTCCTCTTCCTCCTCCTCCTCTTCCTCAGCTTTTACTGAGGCCTCCTCACACTCCTGGCCAAGTAGAGCAGGGGCAGACCAAGATCTGTGGAGTGCCCTGGGTTCGATGGCACTGGCTGCAGATGGCTTGCTGGAGTCGTTTACAGGGATGAAGTCGACTTCATCGTCGTCATCATCATTGTCGATATCGCCCTCCATCACCTGCATTGCCGCAGATTTATGATAGGTTAAATATTACATAAAATGCCCTTTATCGCCATGCACGAAGCTAGGATCGATTTCTTTCTCTTTTTTTTTTTTTTCTCTTTCATTTAGGGCGCTGAGAGTAGAAAGATATGCTCACAAGAAGGGTCTTCAATTATTATTTTTTTTACTTTATTTGTTTTAATTACTATTATTACTATTTCTTTTTGACAGCAACTTCAACATCTCCTGCAACACCCGAGCACAACGCAGGTAAAAAAAAAAAGGCAATCGATGGAATGAACTTCATTTTTTTCTTTTTCTGTTTTTGTTTTTGATAAGGTTTATTTTTGTTGGGGGTGGGGTTGGTCAAACCCCGATTCTGACAACATTTTGACAGTTTAAAGCTTATTAAGCCTATAATGGGGAGAAGAGCAGTGGTGTATTCGGTCTATGGAAACCATTCACCCCGTTTAAAGTCTCTTTCCGTCTCTCTCTCTCTCTCTCTCTCTCTCTCTCACACACACACACACGCACACACACACATCTCTTTGTCCTACTAATCTGAAGATTTTTTCTTTACGATAATATGTCAATGTATGGCTTTACTTGACGAGAACCTCTCAAATTCAACATTTCTAAATCCCCTTAATATGTAATTTACTACAGACTACGCCTATTATTGCTTTGAAGAAAACAAATCACAATACATGGCTCACATTGTACTAATTAACCTGTTAACAGAATTGGTGTTCAATCAAAATTGTTTTTACTGTTTTCAGTGTATGATATGGGGATGAAGTCTACAGACTGAATTAAAACCATCGATATCATGCACGTACTTTTGATTGACGGAAGAACATGCCAGATGAGTGGGGATATCCAGAAATATTATTCATATACATAAGGGGGAAATGCCACTCCCTCCCCCTCCCCCCTCCTTCCCCCGCCTCGCCAGTAGGACTTGGGTTATCCCCCCCCCCCCCCTCTCTCTCTCTCTCTCTCTCTCTTTCTTTCTCTTTTCTTGTTTATTCTGGGACTTCAAACAGGGGAGATAGTGTACGTCGGTAACATCCTCTGCTGGATACGCCGCGCCACTGAAGAAAGGGGATATTGATCTTCAAACACTATCTCTCTTACCCGTTTGCTCTTGGAGAATAATTTTCTGATTCCTGTCCAACAACAGGTCTTGGTTTTCTCAGTATGGCAGCTATCATGATCTCCAACTTCATTGTCCGAAGGCAAAGATCGGGGTTTTGATTTCACAGACCCCATTTCGAAAATAGCCGAAGAATTCCGAAAGAATTTGCTAAAATCGCTAAGTTACTCCCGAATCGCTAAGTTACTCCCGAATCGCTATGTGCACAAAAGAGATTAATAGAGATTGTTATAAAAGTGAAAATGTACTGGTTACCAGAGCTGCACGCATGCGCATTGTAAACCATGATTCGCGCTTGCCTTTACGTCAACAATGGTAAGGATGCGCGGGCAGCAAAAGTTGAGAAACTCTGTCAGGTGCATAGCAATATTGAAATAGGTCCAGTCGTCAATTGTCAGTTCTGCAATTAAAGCTACTGAATTATTTTAAATAATTTTGGAAAGCATTGATTTTTTTTCTTCTATCTTCTTTATTATTTTGTAATATCCAATGACGTATTTTGGGAAATCATAATCACTTTGACAGAGTAAGCCTTCGAAATTGGTCTATGTAACTTCGAATTTCGCGCGTATGCGCTTTTGGAAGGATTTCATGAAACCGGTTACTTTTGGACGAAATTAGTAATTATATAAGGGCATGTTTCTTTTTGGAATGTTAGGAATATTTCATACTTTACACTAAAGTGTAAGCATTGTAATTTAACCCTTTTCAGTCTAGTAATAAATTCAATCTTAAATTTAATATACAGTTATATTAGGGTGTCCACAGAATTTTTTTATTTCAAGCTTCAAGTTTTTTCTGGAAATTTTGATCACATATTTGATAAGAATAATTTATCAGATGACACATGGTTTAAATTTCATCATTTTCTGACTTTCCTATCAAGAGATAGAGTTCCTCAAAATCAAGGTAATTTTCTGCCCCTTTTCGCCCATTTGCTCTGTAATATAAACATGGACAGGGATACCCTGAAAAAATGACATTTATCAGGCCGTTACTTTTTCAATTTTCATTTTCATGCAGGGATCCACCAATGAAAAGTTAGCATAATGTATCCTCTTTCAGATTATATAAGATTTACATTGATTTGAAATTGGGATCAACTGTCAAAATTCAAAAAATGGCCAAAAACGGCTAAAAATCAGTTTTCCATTGACATTGTAATAAGATTTTGACAAGCATTTCCTATTTACCTTCTATTTCTTTTCCCTCTCAGTAACATTTAAGGATCCAAGTATTGAAATGTAGACAACAACTTTCTCTATCAAATGGTACCAAACATTTGATATAAAAATGTGGAGATCAACATGCAGAACTGCATTGAGTAAAGGACAAAAAACAGACCACTTTTGGTACACAATTCAGTATGCTTTTGGTACACAAACTCAAATCTCTTCCGGACACCCTAGTTATATGTAGGCCTATATGGAGTAGAATAATTATCATTAGAATGTTTATAGTAAGAAGTAACACAGCAAGTACATGTATATAAAAAAAAAGTTGTGTTTTTTTCGTGAGTTTTGTTATGTCTCTATCTCTTTCTCTCCCACTCTCCCTTTACCTCTCCAATAACCTAATAAGATTAATATTTGTATAATACATGTACATGCTTTTAAAAACAAAAAACAAAACAAAAACAAAACAAAACAACAGCACACACACACAAAAAAAAAAACAACAACAAAAACGTAATATTGAACTACGCGCACCCAATCTGGAATTACTCTAATACTACCTGTTCCCATTTCTGGAGATGTATTGCCAATGTATTCCTCTCTTGTGCAATCTTATATTCTTCTTCCCTATATCTTTAAAAAAAATTTGCTCATGGTTTCAACAGATGGCAGATCAGATTTCTGCCTTGCAGAATAAATTTCCTTTTTGACAATTAAGATTACTGTATTTAAACATTTTATCCTATTTGAACTTCCATCAATCCCTAATAAAGTGTCTTCCAAAGAGAGATTCTCCAATTCTTTCAACCTTAATTTGTACGTGTCCGATAACTTTCCACAGTGCTTGAACTCTCAAGCAGCCTTTAAATAAGTGATCAAAAGTTTCAACTTCTTGATCATAAAACGAGCATTTGTTAGAAGGGATAAAACCTATTGTATGGAGTTTTTTTGTTTGTGTAGATAACCCCATGCAACTGTTTGAATTGAAATTCTCGAAGTTTACAATTCACGGTTGAAAAGCGAGGTCTCAAAAAGATGTGCTGAATTTGCTTTTCTGTTAAATCTGAGAAAATACGATTTATTTTATGCATATCATCTATCTTTTTGAAACAGTTAATGGAATATTTATATAATTGCTGTGAACAGATTTTATCTAAGGTTTCTTTTCTTCCAAATATTTCCAGAGAAATATGGTCGTCTTGGGATTTTTTACTTTGTAATGGATTAAACCTAAATGCTCGTTTCCACCCAGTTGACAGAGCGTCATATATATATACCATATATTTTCAAAATATAACAATAAAGTGACGGTTTTGGCACCACCCCTCTACTTTTTCATTTTATTATGATAATTGATGACTGAATAGAATAAATACATGTTTTTCTATTGAATGAAAGATGAATAGATTTCCTAGGAAACTGTTGTAATTTCTTGTGATATGCACATTTCAGGAATTATCTTTTAAAACTTCCCGCAAGAGATTTGTTTTGTATTGAATGTGACTTTGAGGGTGCTGTATAATTCAGAGGCCCCAATGTCGCCTGGCTATAAATTGGCGCGCAAGTATGTGTGACGTCACAATCAGATTCGCTTTGGAGGCTTGGCACTTTTGACCAATCACGTCGCAGGATTTAGGGGTATAAATACGGGGCGGGAGACACAAATTCTACACAACTTTCTCAGGTCGCCATTTTGTAACACCTCTCAGAAGCTCTCTCTCCGTTTTCCCCACCAATTTTCATTTCACACTTACTCAACCATTGTAAGTACAGATTATTTCTTATTTTAATGGGAGTAATTGAACATGTTAAATATGGACTGCATCTCTTACTGAATTAATGAATTTTATAATGAATTTATTGACTGAATGTGAGATTTTATGAGGAATTTGATACACGAATTCAGAAGTTTAGATTTTGATTTCTGATGAAACAATTGTAGTCTTGAAGTATTTTCATATCTAATGGAGATGATAATATTTATTTATTAAGTGTATGATGTGATGTTTTCAGACTAATTTATGGAATTATTTTTGTGTTCAATAGAATTTATTGAAATGTCTGAAATTGTCTGAAATTTTCTAAGTGTCAACACCTTGGCTCTAGAAACTAAAGTTTTCTAAGTGTCACTACTTTGGTTCTTTTAATTAGGACTTAGAAGACAACACAAGTCATTCATTGCATTCATTGTATGTAAATATTTATTATAGAACTGAGTCACCATGAGTGGAAGGAACATGTGTCCACGTTTGTACATTGATGTATGTCTCAGTGGTGACAGTGACGCATTTGAGTTGAGTGATCCCGAGTTTTGGCTGTCGGACAGTGCATGTCACGTTGAACTCATCGTCGTGTGGTCTGTCGATGCACATCCTGCATGTCCTGAGAGGAGATACCCGTCGTTCCTCTTCACTTTCTTCTTCTTCACTCTCCTCTACGCTCTCCTCACTGCACTCAGACTCAGGTTTCTCGCTGACATTATCGTCTTCCTCCTCCTCCTCATGGTCACTCGCCATGACACTGATTTCCGCTTCTCTCCTCCTCTTCTCTTCCTCTATCTGCCTTGCCACTCGTCTGGCCATTTCTCTTCTTTCGGCCTCCTTTTCCTTTCTGTCCTCCTCACTGCGGCTTTCCTCTCTTACTTCTTCTTCTGCTTTCTTACTTTTCTCCTTTCTCTCCTCCTCCTTGCTGTTTCTCTCCTTTCTTTCCTCCTCTTCTCTCCTTTTCTGTCTCTCCTTAGCATCTCTTCGTCTAAGATATCTGATCGAGGCCTCGTCACACCTATTATACCTTGTCTCTTTTCCTGTCATTTTGTGCTGTCGTCTGTAATGCCTCAGCAATGGCCTCTCGTCTTCATTTTCAAAATCGCACTTCCGACACTTGTACGTTAGGTCGGAATCGTGCCTGTCCCTCAGGTGGCTCTTCAATTTCCAGTAATTTTCAACGTCATCTTTGCACCTGCGGCAACGGGGCATCTGTATAAAGTAAAGAAATTAAAGACATTCATAAATGAGCTTGTTATTCTACCCAACTGTATCGTTTGGGAATTCGCTTAACTCTCTCGGGATTTCTCCTAGGGGGTAATAGTTTAGTCCAATCCTTCATGGTGGGACCCTCATAGGACTTCAATCTATCTAAGTGCACCACTTTGACTTTACATTTCCTACTTTGCTGTATCCTATATACAACATCAGATAACTTGTCAATTATCAGATATGGCCCTGTTCATTTTGCCATGAACTTGGGGCAGACACCTCTTTTCCTATATACACCACTCAACCACACCCAGTCCCCTGTGTGGAAACTTCTTAATTGGGTGTTCCTGTCATAGGTTTTCGCTTGGCGATCAGCACTCAGGCGTAACTTCTCTCTCGCAGCTTCATGTACATCTTGAAGCTTCTGACGTAATTCAAATGTATAATCTGTTTCTTCTGGTCTTTCAGGAGATGGAGATTGAACCAAGACATCAAGTGGCAAGGGAATTTCTCTTCCCATCATCATCATCGCTGGAGTTTCACCGGTTGATTCCTGAACAGATGATCTATATGCCATCATTGCCAGGGGCACTTTCTCATCCCAGTCCTTCTGGTTCCTGTCCGGCTCAAGTATGGAGGCAACAGTGCTTACTAAGGTAAGATTGAATCTTTCTACAAATCCATCTCCTCTAGGGTGTAATGGGCAAGTCCTGGTTTTCTTAATACCTAGTATCTTACATACTTCTGTCATGACATTGGATTCAAAGTTGCGGCCCTGATCAGCGTGCAATTCTTTGGGTACACCAAATCTTGAGATAAAATCTTGAAATAATACTCTAGTTATGGTGATAGCTTCTTGGTTTGGCAGTGGATAGCTTCTACCCACTTGGTAAAATAGTCTCCTACTACAAGGATATATTTGTATCCTCTCTCTGTGATGGGCAGAGGGCCTAATATATCAGCTGCCACCCTCTCAATGGGCGCTCCAACACGATATTGTTGCAAAGGGGCTCTAGCCTTCTAAGGTGGGTTCTTGAGTTTTGCACAGACATTGCATTTCCGGACCATTGACCGTACACCCGCTGTTAGTCCAACCCAGTAATACCGTTGTTGAACTTTGTGTAACAGTTTGTTCCTTCCCAAATGACAACCAGTATTTGAACTATGTAGTTCAAGCAGAACTTTGTGTCTCAAAGCACGTGGAAGTAATATCTTCCAATTGACCTCCTTTCCATTGTCTGATTCCCATCTCCGAGTTAGCACTTCATCCTTGACTTCTAACAAGTCCAAATTTATCCAATATTTCTTAGTTGCAGATGAGAGGCTGGCCATCTTTCCAGTTAGGCCTGCATGTGTTCTTTTTGCTCAGCACAGTACATGCCTAACCCTTTCAAGACAATTGACCACATTTTGTGGTTTGGCTCAATAACTTTTGATTCAGAGCTCTAGAAAATATACCAGATGCATGAGTAGAAAGAGCAAAAATTTCTGCACACGCTAATGTATTTTTGTTTCATGACCATATTGCGTTTGATGCCAGGAATTTTTTAAACAAGAATAAGCTTTAAAATCCTTAAAATGGCAACACATTGAGAGGTTCAAAATCATTGTTTTTCATCAAAATTGGCAATTTTTCAACTTTTCAACAAAATTTCAAACCATGAATATTGTTTTAAGAAACATCACACCTTATTAGAACCATGTAGCACTAAAAGAAAAATATTATTGTTGCCAATTTGAAGAACAAAATGTGATCAATTTAGCCCTTAAATAATTCATGTCCTGAAAGGGTTAACATCAGGATCCTGTAATTGGGCTCTTCTTATATCATCATATGCAGGGGCGGATCTAGGATTTCCCAATAGGGGGGGGGGGGGGGGGGGGCCGGAAATTTGAAAATTGCAAAGTTCAATCACCAATTACATCAACTCATTACATAGGAGTACCGTACCTGTATCTGCGCGCAGGCTCAATTTCGAACTCGACGTGACAGGTGTCTCTTGTACAAATTAATATACGTATTTCTGCGAGGACTGACGTCACTTGCCCGATCAATTTGTGGATTCTACATCTGGCGAGCGAGCGAAGCAAGCGAGCAAATTTTTGGCACTTTAATTTTACAGCCTTTAGAGGAAATATTATTACCAAAATATACGAGATAAGGTATTTACATCTGTTATTCGGGCAGTTCGCTCTGCTGCCCGAACATCGGGTGGCTTTGTTTGTTTGTTTATTCATTGGAATATACAAGTCATTTATATACATTTGAATTCTGAATGTGAGTATACTGAAAATTGATATTTAACCAAAACAAATTTAGAACACAGGAGACCTCCGTCATGAGCGAATTGCTTGATATCGATATTTTCAATGTTGACTTCGGCATCGTTAAGGCCTCAGGTTCAGCATTCCTCTCTCCACTTGTCCCAGATCGTCGTCGAAAAGTGATCTCCAGAATATAGACGTAATATGCGCGAGCTGAGAGCTATAGCGCTAGCTAGATAGAGAAGGCGCTAGAGTTAGAGCTGCTATAGAGATCATCGATAACCAACGAATGCGCGCAATTTCACAATTTCAATGTGCGCGCGCAATGTGTACCCGTACCATAGAGTTAAATACTTCTTAACTCTATGACCCGTACGTATTCCCAGCAATTCCCGATGTAGAGCTCTGCCCCCTCAAACAAATAAAGGGCTTCCAAATTTTTGGGACTGGCCCAACCGCTCAAAATGTCCTTATTCTGCCGCTCTTTGAAGGGGCCAGGCGGCCTTATCAAGAGTGATTTAGCACTAACCTTATAGAAAATAAAGCTTGACATCTATGTGTGGCCGGCCCCTTTATTCAATAACGGCTTCCGAAGGCCCCATGAATGACAACCTCCCAATGCGGAGCGCAACTGAACATGTGCACACCCTACTCCCCCCCCCCCCCCCCAATTCCCTTATCCAACGCTGCCGTCACGGCCGGCCCCCTCTTTTCAAATAAATTCTTCAGGAATGGCTCGAAATTTCTTTGGAGGGGCATTATCGTCAGCGCATTTGCACTAAGCATTTCAGACACTGCGTTTAGGCTGAGATTTTTAGGGGAAATAGGTTGCATTCCGACTTAATTTTCCACAAGCCAGGGCCGGCCCGGGTTTCGCACGTGCTTGACCCCTCAAATGTCAGTGCCCCCCCCCCCCCCTGCATTGTTACCGTCACCGTCAGATCGTATGTCTCTCTCCCCCCCCCCCCCTCTCTCTCTCTTTCTCTTTTTCTTTCTTTTCCTCATCTTTTTTCCTTTCTTTTCCTTCTTTCCTTCTTCCTTTCTTCTTCTTTTTCTTTTCCCCTCTTTTTTCTTTTTTTTCGCCGCCAATAGGGGGGGGGGGGCCGCGGCCGATTCGGCCCCCCCCTGGATCCGCTAGTCATATGTAATAGTCGGTGACAATTGTATTGCTTGTATCTTATCAACTATTTCGTCCTCCAAACTCATCATTGCAGTCATTGTTCACATCAAGGTAACATAGTAAAGCACCTATTTAATACACATAAATAGAAAATGTTAATCCATGAAAATGTTCAATTCAACCAACTGAATAATTTATACATTTACTTATTCATTATTGCAGACGTCCTCGGCTTGACCGCATTGACGACAAGGACGGCGTGAGAGACCATCAGCATTGCAGTGTAGCCTTCCTGCCCGATGCACAAGGGTGAGTTTATACTGACTAACAACCTCTAACCAACGTGCTAATTGCCCTTCTGGGTTCTTGAAGTTGAGTAACCATCTCAGTGCTCCATGGTCAGTACGAACAGTTATATCTTGTCCATACAAATAGGGTCTGAAATGTTTAAGGAAGTAGACTATAGCAAGCAGCTCTCTGCGTGTCACACAGTAATTTAACGCTGAAGAAAATTTTGTCAAAATAAAAAGGTGGGCCGGTATCGGACCTTGATTAACGATCACAACGATCATCAGTACAGTGCCTTTAGTATTGCTCCGCTCATATCCCTTCCCTAGTCACAGTATCTATAATACGTCTATGCACAGTACACTCGATCACACTCGATTATCAAATTTCGATAAAATTAGGTTCCTGCTGCTTTTAGCACTCCAGCGCAGCCCCATCCCTTGCCAGCACTCAGCGCCGGGGAGGTTATATATTGGTTGGGTTTACGGAAGCCACACAATCTTTGCAGAAAATCAGTGCAGCTGCGACACATCACAGTAAAGTGCAATGTCTATAGCCTCAGCTGAAGCAAGCCTAGCCCGGAGGCAAGCCATCACAGAATGACTGGAACTGAACGATCAGGTAAATCGTAGAATTTGGACTAACGTTACTAGATCTTTTGGATCTAGCATTACATTGTAAAACTGTTTTTAGGTCCAGAAATCTAACTTAAAAGCACGATTAGGCCTATCCTAGCCTACTGGCTGGATGACGTTTCTACTGGATCAGTGCCGGCTGCGTGGCTATGTTACGGCATCTGCCTGTGTGGTCAGCCGTGCCCTTGAGCTGAAGTTAACCTGATAGTCTGGGAGCCTGTCCCGAAATAGTCACCCCATGGGTGAGATGGGGTGAAATCCACCCGACTTTGGGGTCTCTTTTGGGGGCTCTGGGGGCTAAACCCGGCGGCTACGGTCAGGCTGACAACCTTTTCGTCATATGCTATCAATGGTAACTACCATGGTAACATCACCCAACAACCAATCAAAATCAAGGTTTCCATTAGAGTTACCGTTGATGGCAAAGTTACCGTTAATGCTAAGTTTTATGCAACGGGGCCCTGTTCATAATGACCACCCTAGTTGATAGTAAATTCGGTTGAAAGTATAAATAAGAATTTGAAATGAAGTTGAAATTTCATAAAATCCATGTCATATAGGCCATCGAAATCAAGTGTAGAGTGCATGTACATGTAATATGAAATACTTTTTGACCATAATGTCCAAATTCTACCAATTACACTTGTAATTTTTAATCCTTGAAGATCATGTCCAATTAAAAGACATATCAAGATGATTAAATGGACAATATGCTATTCTAGCATCTATTATTACAGGGGCCGCAGAGCGTTTTTGACAATCATTAATGGCAAATTTCGAGCCTCAGTTTTTCCGGCATTTTTTTTTTTTAACGTGTCTACTCAAAAAAGTGGAGGGGGGCTGCATCCTCCCCCCTTCCCAGCCCTGCCCCACCCCCTCCCCCGGTTCTGCGGCCCATGTATTATATTGGCATCATAAATTTCAATGAAATGTTATTTAAGTGTACATTAGATGAAATACTCTTCACTTATTGTGAAACATTTTTCCCCCCATTTAACCCCCCCCCCCCCCAATTAAGTCATTTAAATTCTCATGTAATATATCATGGCTCTTGAACAACTATTTATATGCCTGTATATGAACTTTGACATCGCTTAAAATTATGATTCAAATGGTTATAACCATTGCAACATTACATATTAATAACATATATTTTCATGTACGATAAGGGTTACGCAATGCCTGAATCACATCCGTTTATTTGGGGGAAATTTTAAACAACTAAAGGGACCTCTAAATGACAAGTGACCAAATTTGTGAACATGTATTAATAAGAATCCAACCCATACATAAAACATACAAATTTAATATTTAACAGATGTATGATAGGCAACTCAAATTTGAGATCTCTTACAGCAACGTTTTCTCATGACCCCATGGAGGAAAATGTATTTTATCTCTTACAGCAACGTTTTCTCATGACCCCATGGAGGAAAATGTATTTTACAATCACAGGCTACATCATGTATCTTGCAAAAAAGTGAATGATATATCATAGAAAGAAAACAGTTATCCTAATAAACATTTTATCTAAGATTCACCCAAAAATATTTTTACAATGCATCAATTGTGAATTTATTTGATTTTTAGTTAATAACTTGATCACATTTTGAACAAAATCCTCCAAAAATACTAATTTACACTATCTTGGATGGTGCAATGTCTGATTGAAGACATACTAATAAATGATGGGAACGCTTGTTAAAAACATGGAAAGAATGATCAATTAATCATGAAATTATAAGGGGAAATGTCTCACAAAATGATTTTGGGTAGAATTAAAAAAACACATAATGAAACGGAATTTACTCTGTGATATACTGAGTCATTTCGGCTTGATACACAACTTGGTGAATCTCAAGTTTAACTTTGGAGAGTAGAGGTTGGGGGAATTTTTTCAAGGTTGCTCCCACAGAGTTCAAAAAAGAGGATATTTCGTCATCGTCTTGTTTTTCAGTGTGTCGTTTGAGACACTCAAGCATCAAAATATCAACTTCGTTTTTGTTTTATTTATTTATTTTTTTTTTTGGGGGGGGGAAATTGGGTTCCTGTACATGATTGTTTTTTAGAATGGAGCTGGGGTGTTTCATCGCCATTAGGTGCCTCCGTTTCTTTCAGTGATGATGTACTGACATTCCCTTCTCCATCCTCTTTTCCTTCATCTTCATCATTTCCTTCGGTTTTTCCTCTTTTCCTTCATGGTCGTAATCTCTGGGTAGATTAGTAATGGTCCTTTAAAAAATACAAGAAAAGAGTAAATTATTGAATGGGTTTTCATGTGCATGAAATCAGATTCATTGACCATGTCTCTGTTATTTATTTCACTTATAAAAGAATTTTACTTTGCGAGATTTATTAAGAGATATATATATATATATATATATATATATATATATATATATATATGCAAAGTCAGAAAATATTTGGAGATGATTATTGATCAAATCCATACATGTACTTAACAATAGGTTTGTGCCATAAAAATTAGTAATACATGAAGGTGAAGACTTGAAGGTGTATATTCCTAACTTTAAATGAATGTATAAAGAAAGCAATCAGTAATCAAGTAACCAAAACAACCAGTAATTGAGTAACCAAAACAACCAGTAACCAAGTAGATATAGCATCGTACACTCTCAGCAAAATTTTCAATAGTTAAATTTGAGATATTGAGAAAAAAAATCACAATGAAAATAACACACATACATTACATGTTCATCTCTTACCTGAAGTATTGTCTACGCTTGTAATGAAGTAGACTGTACTTACTCTCTTGTGTACAGGTGTGGGACAAGAAACTGCATAATATCTGCATACTTGTACTTTTTTGTTGATGGGCTGGCAGCAGCTCCAATACTCTTTGCTCCTCTCTTTCTATTCCTCTTGAAGCAGTCAGGAATATTGGTCCATCTCTTTTTAGAAGTTTCTTCTGCAAAATTCAACATGAAATAAGAAATTAATGATTACACTCAGGCATTATTATTTATTCACACAGTTATTTGGCTTCTGGAGATTCCTTTGTCAGCTTAGCGTACAGCCACATAATGGGGATATCCACTGTTGGGGGAATCATTTCCGAAGTATGTGACGCAATCTGGAGGCACCTGCAGCCACAGTATACATGTATGTCAGCGCCAACATCAGAGAATTGAAAGGATATCAGAGATGGGTACAGCAGAAGATGGCAGTTCTCTAACTGCGTAGGTGCGATTGATGGGAAACATGTCGTTGTGAAAGCTCCCCCCAGAAGTGGATCAACATTCTACAATTACAAAGGGACATTTTCAGTGGTATTGCTAGCACTGGTAGATCACGACTACTGCTTTACTGTGATTGATGTGGGGGCATACGGGTCACAGAGTGATGGAGGCATCTTTGCTGCAAGTGAACTTGGGAAAGTACTCCTCAACAAGGCCTCTCTGCCGGATCCGGTCAGCCTTCCAGGAGCACCACAGCTAGGCAAATTACTGTATAAGTGGTTATTTTCGCGGTGGTTTTATTTTCGCGATTTTCGCGAGTCGGTCCTCGCGAAAATTTCCACTTCAATAAATGGCTGTTTATAGTAACAAAAACATCACAAAAATCGCGAAATTAAACCCTCGCGAATTTCCCTACATAGTCCAAAATCGCGAAAATATCTGTACGCGAAAAAAACAGCTTATACAGTACCCCATGTCATCGTAGGTGATGAGGCTTTTCCTCTGAAGAGCTATCTGATGAGACTATATATCCAGGGCGTCAACTTGACATCGAAGAGTCTTCAACTATCGATTGTGTAGAGCCAGACGAGTTGTTGACAACGCTTTTGGAATCATGGCATCCAAATGGCAGATCTAATTCTATCATCGGAAAATTCACCTCCATCCTGATCGAGTTGATCGAGTCATTAAGGCAACCTGCGTCCTGCACAACTTCATCCGGAAGACAAGCAGCATCAATGGGACATCAACACCTCCTGACATTTATCTTCCAGAGTACAGCTGCCCTCCGTCCTTCAAGAATCTGCAATCTACAGGGAATTAATGTTCAAAGGATGACCAGCAAGTACGTGATAAACTGACGGTGTACTTCTCTTCCCCAGCTGGTGCAGTACCATGGCAAATGAATGCCTGCTTTGGACATGCAAAATAGATTGCCTTCGGGATTGCCTTCGGGATTGCCTTCTTTCCCGACATTTGTTTATGAATGAAATATGAGTTGAACTTCACACTTTCTGAGTCTGTATTCAAGTATACTAGATAAATTTGATAATTACATTTTAACAAGCTACAAGGAGCTGCCATTGTTTTACTAGAATATGAAATCTTCTGACAGATCAGTGCTCTTTCTGAGAAATAAGATATCATTTAAAGGGATTGATTAACTTTGTGAAAAATTGTGAAATCTTCCCAAAATGCCAGTGAATTGAGTGCAATCCTCTAACTACATATATAATTAAAGATATGTGAAAATATGAGAGAAAATGGAACCCGTTTACTATCCTCAAAAAAGAGAAAAAAGCCAACGATCGCTAGCACAAGTCGCTCGGCTTCTTCGCTGCGCTGCAGTCACAGCAACGGCACTTGGCGATTTCAGAGCGGGTTTCCAGCCCATACGGTATTCTGTGATAGAGCGAGGTATGCCAACCGTAAGAGTTCTTTAGGGTTCGGTGATACTCTATCCCGACATCAATGTTCAATCGTAAATATTTTGATATATAAACGACCGATCAGCTTATAAAACTCAGGCGATTCCTGTCTGACCTAAAGGTTTGCAATTATGATTACAGCCTTAGCTTGAACAGTGATATTTTTTTTTCAATCCTGGGCAAAGTTAATCAATCCCTTTAAAAAGACACTAAAAACATAGAATATTTCGTTTAATTTGTATAGGAGAATACAATGTATAATGTTTATTGCGTTCAGTGATGTGACAACTTTATTGGAATACAATAAGTATTACGTGCTAAATATTATTTAAAGTTAACTATTCTCTATTAAATTCATGTGATAATAATTGATTACCAAATATTTAGATGAATTTCAATTGAATTTTCATTCAAATAAATTTATGTTATGTATTTACTGAAAAAGGATTATTCCGTTGATTTTATCTGTGATGTATATTATCTTGTTGTTCTTAGTTGTTTTTCCGAAAATTTCGGTGATTCTTTTTTCGAAAAAATGCTAATTTTGGAGGGACCTTGCATTTTTTGTAAAAACTGCAAGTCCATATTTGTATACAAAGTATGCAAAGGAGATTTGTGCCAATCTTAGATTTAATGAAATAGAATAATTACCAGAAATTTCAAGCTTCGTGGAAATTGCCTTCCATACGTCCTTCTTCCGATCAGCATCTTTATAGAGTGGTGATAACTTGTTGTACAGCGCCTCATTAGATTGTACTTCTAGAATTAACTGTTCATCCTGATCCACTGTTTTAGACTGTCAAAGCAATATTTAAAGAATCACATGAATCAATTAATTATCAGAAAACTGTTACGTTACTTATCATTATCTTTGCATTGGAATGAAATGTCATGATACATGTTTGATTTAGATTACTATCTATTATATTGTTTGTTCAGTATTTTATTTCGACAGAGGTATAGGATTTGGGGTTTGATTGGATTCGAACTAACTTTAGCGACATCACATGAATATAAATATTTTTATGAGAAGCTAACAAAGTCTATTATAAATTCATGCATGTATGTTAATAAGATGGAAGTCATCTTTTAAATGTATTTATTCTAATATTTGCAATATTATATATTCCTATATAGCTGAAACAGAACATGAAATAAAAGAACATGTATTACAATGGAATTGATATTTTACACGATAGTAATCATTTTTTGTTATCTTCAAAAAGCAGAGAGTACTGAACAAATAATGTTTACTGTATCTATGTCATTATAGAAGTAAGAGATCATTTCGAGCAACGAGTACTGATAACTAAAATCAATAATTAGTAAAACTGCAAACTACTCTCTCTCTCTAAAAAAAAAAAAAAAAAACGAGTGATCACTGACGTCACTCCCTGGGAGAATGAAAATAGAGTTAAACTCCACTCTTCCTTTTAGAGAGCACTCGATAGTCACTCCATATTTACTCCTAAACAAGTGATCACTGACGTGACTCCCAGGGGAGTGAAAACATAGTGAAAGATCACTCTTTTTTTAGAGAGTACCACTGCACTCATGAATAACAATAAAACATTACAGACGAATGTGACAGACAGAAATAAAGATGTTTCCTTGCATTAACTTCAACATATCTCTCACATTTATATGTATCAGAAATTAGTAACAAATTATTAAAATGAAAATGGAAAAGTATACATGTAAGTCTAAAATAATCACTAGGGTGAGCATGTAATGCTCTGAATGTGAGTGAGAACATAAGAAATACAATGACTTGAATCTGAAATGAAAGAGCTCTAGGTGTGAAGGGGTAGTCTACTGAAAGGATCGACCGCTAATGACATGAAATGAGAGAAAGAGAGGTACAAACTTGACTTAGGCCTTTGAGTCTAAAAAATAAAATAGATGCATTTATATAGCTAATTCATTAGTAACTGATTTAAGATGAAAAATCGAGTCGTGCTATATTCTAAAGTGCTATCATGGAGCTCATACAGACATTAATCCACAAGCAGAATCTATACATGTAGATCTAGATCTATTAAAAAAAACAAAAACAAAATCTTAATGATTAATCCAGGAAGAATAGAAAAAGAGTGCAATGAAAGTGGTGGTGATGGTGATGGTGATGGTGATGGTGGTGGTGGTGGTGGTGGTAGTGGTAGTGGTGTTGAGAGCAGTGGTATATCCACCATCAGGTGAAGGTATGATTATTTCCTGCTTGAAAGCTCATTATCTATAACAAAAAAACAAAAAAATTCTACACGAGTACATCACGGGAGCTACCCAGATAAAATACTGTAAGTTCCTTTTCCTGGAAATATTCCGCCCAATCCCCAATTCATCAATCTATGGATACGCAGGGGATTGTGCACGGCTGGTGTTGAAATGAAGATCCCATGAATGATCAACTCAGTTATTTTTGTTTTGTTTTGTTTTGTTTTAAAACACTAACTTTTTAGTAGACCCTGTAACAGAACGCATGTGTTTAATGCCTGAATATACTTTGATCCAATCCAATCCAATCACACTGAATGAAAATTTTGCGCGAAACAATTTATGTGAGTTTTCAGATAGAAGTCAGTGCTCTATTCAATCATCTAATCTGACAGTTAAGACTAAGTCTAACGTTAGACTAGTCTGTGCAAAATCTTAGACTCTAGTATAAGAAATTTTTAAAAAAGGTAACGTGCAGTTAGAGGGGCTAACTGGTGTCTACTTAAGGGCCAGGGGGCGGGGTGAGATCTATACGATCATGACATCATGGGCATTTCATGGTCATGGACCATTCCATTTTTTATGATAAAGGCAAAAGCTTCCTCAAAATATGTGTCATCCACCGTCCTTGGGCTTGGCCAGGTGATATCTTCCTAAGTTAGACCTGCTGCGGTAGATCTACCAAACACTAACTAAAAGTTAACAGTTGGTCCTAGACCGAAAATTCTGTCTCTCGTTCGTTAGCATCTTGTTTTGGTAGGGTTGGTCGATCCCATCCAGCCAAAATAAGAGGCTAACGAACGAGAGACAGAATTTTCGGTCCCAGATCATCGCCGGCACCCTTTAATGAAAAGTCTAAAATTGACGTTAGACCTTTTTTACAATAAGGTCTAGACTAGGACTAGGTCTAATTTTACTGTTTGCCTGGATCTATTCAATGTTGGCAAATAACATGTTAGGGTTTATAAGTTAGTAAGTTAGAATCAAACAATATGTAACTAGTCCTAACAGATCTAACGTTACATCAATACATGTATGTGTCAAGTGCGCCCCTTTTATAGACAGCTATTTAACTTAGGCCTACTTAAGGTTGAGTTCAGGGGGGCGTTTCATGAAAGGACTTGTCAGATATTTTATCCGACAAATTTGCTCTCAGCCAATCAGATGCAAGGATTTCAGTAGCTTGTCGGATAAAGTATCCGACAACTTCCTTTCATGAAACGCTCCCCTGGACGTAGGTAGTGATGCCTCTCTGCATGTATGTCCAGATCCTGGTTGCCTGATAGGACTAGTACAGTGTACATGTATAATTCTAGATCCTGGTTGCCTGATAGGACTAACATGTTAGTCTTTCTAGACGGGGTCCTACTCCTAGATCTATGTTAGATCTTCCTCTTAGATCAAACGTTAGATCTCTACCCTATGTATAAAAAAAGTAGATCTAACGTTAGACCTGGCTACACTGTACACACTTTGAAAATATCTTCGAAATAGTAATTACAATATCTGCATGATTTTCTTCTTATCAATTTATGGGTTATAATAGTCTACTCAATGTCCAGTATGAGCAACAAGTAAAACCTACATGTAACTTAAATCTAACTTTAAGTCTCTTTAAATCTACACAATGTTTCGGCTTCGCTGAATAATACTAACGTTAAGACTAAGATGGCGATAATTTACTTTCGCAAGTTGGGTACCGCACCAAAATTTGATTTAATCACATGCCATGGGTTAGGGTTTTGTCATAGGGTTAGGGGTTTAATAGGGTACCGCACCCAAACTAACGTTACATCTAACGTTAGACTTAAGATCGAGTCTATGTGATTAAATCAAATTTTGGGTAGACCTAGACCATACCCGGTGCGAAATTAATTTAGTGCCACTGACTGTAACTGTTACTGTTACTGTTAGATCTAACGTTAGATCCATCTAACTTGACTAAGACTAATAGTATAGATCTGTGTAAAAGATAGACCGTTAACTTTAACTTAGGCCTTACTTAGATCTAGATCTCAACAGTTGAGTTAGTATTCTCTTTAAAAAAAACTTACTAATAAATTAGACCTAATGTTAGATGTAACTGTAAGTTAGGCCTACACTTAATTAAACGTAGACCTAATTGCTAGTTTTACCATTTAGATTCAAACTGTTTGATCTATTATAAATCTAGTCTTAAGACAAGGGCGGATCCAGGTTTTTAAAAAAGGGGGGGGGGTCCAAAGGGTGAGAAGTTATCATTCTGGCAAACGCAAGCGCCGAAGGCGCTAAGCGCCTCTATAGGCATATATATATATATATATATATATATATATATATATATATATATATTGCCTGTTTGACTATTTTAATGTTGAAATATAGTTGGGCGCGCGGAGCGCGCCACAAAAATTTGATAATACGAGCCTGAAAATGTCTTAATTTGTACTGAAATTACATTTAATCTATTAATATTACATGGAATTATTGTTTATTTGAGATGGAAAATACATATATAATGATTGCAAATTACCATCTTTTATCAAAAAGTGCGGGTATATTTGTACAGGCCACCCCCCCCCCCCCCCCGTACATCAGAACTGGGAGGGGGGTTAATGCATACCCCCATCCCCTCCGGGATTTGCGCCATTGGACTGTATTAATATATATATGTATATATATATTTTTTTAAAGTTTTCCCAGATTTTCCAGTCTGCATTGCCGTGCAGGACCTCAGATGGCATGTGGCATCAACACAAACAGTCCAGTGAGACAAATAAGAATAAAATCTGGAGATTTATTACTTGAGATTGGTTCTTCAATGTTGAAGTACTATCTCGATAACCTAGGAATTGGGTGTGCGCATGCTGTACAAACACACTTAGTAAATTTTAGTGATACATGTACACATTTTACAGCAATGAAGAATTATTCACTAAATATCATCTATATTATCTCCTCTCATCCCTGAGATAACAATTCGCAAGTGTTTACATCATCACGAGTTATAAATCACAAATCACAAAAGAACACAAAAAAGGGAAAGTTCCTTAGATTCAGGAGTTCACAATCAAGGCCGATCAACAACAGTACCAATACCAGTTTTGCTGAAAATTCACAGGATTTAACAATCAACCACAGCATCTACTCATTAGGCAAAATAAATAAGTTTTGTATCACAAAACTAGTCATGGTGCAATGTATCAGATTCAAGCGTTCCCAATCAACAAGAAAAAATATATCAAAAGTCCTCGGAGAAAACAAACCTCCTCCCCCCCCCCCCCAAGCACCTGTCATTACCTTTGAATTTCGTGACTTTGACCTTTTTGTTGACTCTGACAGACCTTTGACCTTTTGTGTGACTTTAAGTCTTGACCTTCACAACTTTAACCTTTATATGGACACATGAAGTTCACTTCTTGCGATGTACAACCATAGGGTAGGTGTAGGGAATACCAGACCCTTAAGCACGTTTGCATAATTTGCATAAACATGAACACAGACACACACTAGTAAGGTTTACCAATGCTTTCAGCAACTCTTTTTATTTCTCAGGGTACCGAAATAATGACAAAAATTTGTTTACCTAATGAAATAATCTCCTTAATGACGTCATAGGTAAATGGTCCATTATTCCCTACCCATGAAAGTAATACGAGACCGCTACATTTTCAACCGAAATCTCAAATATTTGTTGAGGAAAATGATATTTCGTTGGAAATGTAAATACCAATAAATAATTGTTTTTTGGAGAGTATGTTTTGGTTTCATCAAAATCTGTTGCAATTTTAACCAAAAATTTTATAGCATTTATCATCGGATAAATTTAATTACCATTTAAACGGCATTCAACATGTTCAATGTGCCGTTACTTCTGCCTCCGGCAACTTTACGTTTTGTTGTTGATGATTTTAAGTACATCAATACTGAACAATTGACAATGATAATTTTAAAGATTACAGAGAGTTGTAAAATGACATTGAAATACGTCTTAAAAAGAAAGATGTAAAATGACGTTAAAACAACTTAACACATCCAACCAAACTCTAGTAATCTCGCGGCCGAACGGAGCGAACGGGCCCGCCCGGCCCGTGCCCCGGCCACGGCGGGGATGCATGTCCCCACTACCAGTGGCGGCACCAGGATTTTTAAATTGGGGGGGGGGGGGGCAAATGGGGGGCAAAAGAAAATGTTGGGGGGGGGGCAAGGGCGGACAAAAAAAAATTTGACACTTTTGTAGTGAAAATGTACAGAATATTCGGCTATAAACCTACCCAGATATGAGGACATTTTGAGCATCTAGCTGAACCGCCCGATTATAAAGAGGTGTTAGTTATATACTGCGAGTGAGCGAAGCGAGCGAGCAAAAATTTTGACATTTTTCGTAGTAAAAATGTACAGAAATTACATATTCGGCTATAAAACTACCCCAATATGAGGAAATTTGATCATCTCACGGCCTGATTATGTGGTGGGAGTTATAGGCCTGTATTGCGAGCGAGCGAAGCGAGCGAGCAAAAATTTTGACACTATTATAGTGGAAATGTACAGAAATTATTCAGCTATAAAACTACCCAAATATGAGGATATTTACACGAGCTGAGCGAACAAATTTGCCACATGCCCCCCCCCCCCACCTTGATGCCGCCACTGCTTTCCAAGTTTCCGTTTTCTTTCTTTTTCCTTCTTTTCTCCATTCCTTTTTCACTTTTTTCTTTCCTTTTCTTTTCTTTTTCATTTTCCACCCTTTTATTTTTTTTTCACTCCGAAAATTATTGGGGCGGCAACTGGGGGGGCAAAGCTTCTGACTGGGGGGGGGGGGGGGCAAATGCCCCCCATGCCCCCCCCCCCCCCCCTTGGTGCCGCCACTGCCCACTACTTAATCAACTGCACTAGCGCCGAGCTGCATTTATATATTTGGGCCAAGCAAAAATTATTTACCTATATGGATACTTGTGCTTTGGTATTGTCTAGAATGACGAGTTGCCTCGAATGAGTGACTTGAAGTTGAATGATGCCGCGTGCAGCCTGCCTCCTCGAGGGTTGCAAGCATAGTTGCAAGACAGCGTACGTACGATCAAAAGTCGCATGCATAAACCTATGCGTGGCGCGCCGCATATCTGATCTGGAATGGCAGTACAGGCCTACTTTGCGACGGAGAATGAAACAATGGGTAATGAATAGGGCCTACGCAGTATCTTGCATGATCAGGTCGGCAGAATTTCTTGGGGGAAAAAAAAAAAAAAAAAAAAAAACGCCAAGAAAGACGGCGCCAAGTAAAAAAAAAAAAAAAAAAAAAAAAAAAAAACGCGCCAAAAAGGGGGGGTCCGGACCCCCGCGACCCCCCCCTGGATCCGCCTATGTAAGACGTTAGACCATATTTCTAACTTAAAGTATAGTAGGTCTAAATGGATCTAACTTATTATAGACCCTGCCCTAGATCTAGTCTAACAAGTAACAAGTAACATAGTATAACACTAATTAACAGTTCCTTTAGAGGACTACGTTAGACCTAAGTTAGATCTAACTTACAAGTAAGTAACTTAACGTTAAAACAATTTTTCACTAAGATGAAGATGAAGATGGATATGTAAGTAACGTGATGATTCTTCAGAATTAAACTGTTAATTTTGACTTAACATCAAGATGTCCTTCATACAACTAATCAAACTGAGATGAAGACAGTCAATGACAATAGTTCAGATCTGCCGGTACGGTTGCATTGAACCCCGGTACTTTACTACATCTACGGCTCGCGCTCGAAGGTTGTTGTTGTTTTTTTTTTTGTGCGGTGCGATAAAAAGAAATGCACGTAAAATCCCGTAGAGATTTGAGATGAAGGAAAAAGGTTTCTGACAATCAATTACCAACTTTGGGGAAAATGTGATGTCATTGCAAATCCTCGGCGCTGATTGGCTGATGGCCAAAATGTCTTTTTGTCGTGCTGGAAAAATCACTCCCTGAGCGATTTTCTGAAACGACTAAAAACCCCTAGAAACGTCGTGCACGACGTTTCGAAAAATGTTGTGGGCAGTGTGCACGGTGCCATACGGTTTGCATTAGAGCGATTTTTCAGAAAGTCGTTCTTGTCGTTTTGTCGTGTCGTGTGTCGTGTGTCGTGTTCGGTGTGAATCCGCCTTTAGGCCCTGTCCGTGATCTACTTCTAGATCTAGACTAGTATTGTACAAAAAACAAACAAAAACAAAACAAAAACAAAACATGAATGAGACTGAGAGGTGGGTGAGGCTAATGTATAAACCGAAAATTCTGTCTCTTGTTCTTATTTGTGTAGGGTCGGCTCTTCACTCAGTTCTAGTGAAGAGCCACCCTACCCAAATAAGAGGCTAACGAACGAGAGAAAGAATTTTCGGTCTAGGGCCGATGTTAACAGAAGGTCTAACATTAGTGAGCTTTTTTTCCCCCCACAATGATAATTTACCATGAGCCTATGGCCCGATCAGTTTTCATGTCAATAAGTTTCGCGCAATTTGTTGCATCTGCGCGTAGCCTGAATGTCATCAGAATGACACGTGCGCGCCACTGATCTCTGTAGAGATCAGTGGTGCGCGCGCACAGAATCAGTCTAAAAACACAAAATATTTCATAACTAATTCATAAAAAGGCCAGAATTCTACAAAACCAGTAGAAGTAAAAATAAGAAAGGTCAAACCTAGAACTCTTACTCTTTTAAGAAACCTTTTAACTGGTTAATTCCCACCATTAACAGCACTGCTAACCAATTAACAAAATTACCTTGTCACTGCGAGTCGATTACTTTCCCTATAGAAACACGTGTAATTTGGGTGTTCTACGTTTTTGTGAGGCAACATAAAAAGGCCGTTTTCAAACAAAATTGGCCAGAATTCTACATATGAGATGATTACATTTTTATGCTCAGCAGCTTCTTTGTTTCTTCAATATTCATATTCCTTTTTAACTGAATTAAATTGTTAAAAAGTGAAAAAGATATAAGTATTTCTAAAAGTTGAAATTTACGTTTTTCATGATTAATGTACAGGGTTCTATGGAGGGAATCGCAGAGGGAAAGTGATACGCGCGCGCGCATGGTTGGTAATGCAACACTCTTTTTGGTATGAACCATAGACGTATTATAGATTTACTAGACGGAAAGCAGCACGCGCGGAAATCATTACGCGAATGGAATTAGGCCCTGCCTCTTTCGGATCATTTGAAGAGCCCGATAAGCACCCGATACATTGCATTATTCATATTTCTTGTGCGTGTCAGTTTATTGTGAAAATCTGATTGGATGCTAGGTCATGAATATGTACATAATTCGATAGTATCGATCAAAATTTACTTGACCTCAACTTCGTCAATTCAAGACCTATTAATTATGCAGATTATATGCCAGACGTCATCCGCACGAAATGAGAGATGTTAGTTCAAAAGGACAAGGTGAGTAGAGGTCAAATTATCATTAAATTTCGTACATTTAGTTTATTAATAAAAATAACTTGTACAATTCTAGGTGATCTAGGATAATTTATCTATATTTCAAAAGGATTCACAAGAGTTGTGTTGAAAAAGGATTGAAACAATTTTCTCTCGAAATTACAGTTCTAAATTTATCGTCGAGATGTAGTTTGACACGGAGATCGCTGTCCTCACACGCTGAGGCTCATGACAGCTACCCGGGCAGTCACGGGTCAGTTTCAGCCACTGGCGCGGTGGCTATTTCGACAGCGTCAAAAATTCAATACATGCAAACAAGTTGGATCTAAGAAGATCTAAACAGATCTAACGTTATTAAACTCTAAATGGTGATAGACTGTATTGCATAACCATAAGCTTAATTTCCTCATGTTGTTCATCTGTATGGTGCACACAAGCGTATTCGTTAGTCTAACTACGAGACTACGGTTAACGTTAGATTTGGAATCTGTGACTGTGTGGTGGGATTCTACGATATCGATGATTTTGATAAGATATGAATTAGTGCTGATATAAAATCATTAATGTTACACGAGGTTTACTGTTTTGAACTCTGAATATTTGTTGAAACTTTATTCCATAAACCGAAGTCTGAAGGATAGTCTATCTTGAGTAGATGTAGACTTGGCTAGGCCTAGGCTAGGGCTAGACCGATGGGATCTGTCTCTTCCTCGGAGAACTTCACTTTTTCATTACTGACGTTTGTTGGTCAGTTCTCCTCCTTAGAGACAGATATCACCCATAGACTCGCCTGTGCGAACATTTTGCACCAATTTGAAGCAAGCAGAGGCGACCAAGTTAAATGCATTTTAACCCTATTTTAACGGGTCTAGTACCCATTTTCATGTAATAAATACAAAATAATAACTTAGAACTACGTTTTGATTTACCCCTTTCTTGAATTGGTCTATTTTGAAGCTTCTTTCAAGCTATTTTCTTCCCTAATCCAACACTTTTCCTCCGTATCGCCAATTTTGAAATGCGTGTCACCTGACTTACGTTAGTGATCGTTTTGTGGTATCGTTTTTTAAAAAAAAAATCTTCTTTCGTTGTATGCATGGTATCGGCAGTCATTGCCGACACCATAAAAACGATACCACAAAACGATCACTAACGTAAGTCAGGTGACACGCATTTCAAAATTGGCGATACGGAGGAAAAGTGTTGGATTAGGGAAGAAAATAGCTTGAAAGAAGCTTCAAAATAGACCAATTCAAGAAAGGGGTAAATCAAAACGTAGTTCTAAGTTATTATTTTGTATTTATTACATGAAAATGGGTACTAGACCCGTTAAAATAGGGTTAAAATGCATTTAACTTGGTCGCCTCTGCTTGCTTCAAATTGGTGCAAAATGTTCGCACAGGCGAGTCTATGGGTGATATCTGTCTCTAAGGAGGAGAACTGACCAACAAACGTCAGTAATGAAAAAGAGAAGTCCTCCGAGGAAGAGACAGATCCCATCGGTCTAGGCTAGGGCTAAAGCTGTGCTTGGCCTTGGGGACAAAGTCAAAGAAGATCTAGATCTCTAACCATGTTTAATAAGAACTCTGTTCAACTTCACTTTCACGCCTGACTTTTTTTCGTTCTTAAAAGACTTGGATCTACTATATTTGGTTCAATTCATGCCATTGGCATTTGGTCAGTTAAACTGACTTAAATTAACTGGAGTCTGATAGAATATGATTTTTTTTGGGGGGGGGGGTGGAGGCAAATGTATTTTGGGCAAAAATTCAGTCTGGTTGTTAAAGCCAGTTTAGGGATCCCTGTTCAAAATTTCAGACACGTCACTAGAAAGTTTTGTTGCTGAGGCTGTTTCTTTTTCTTTCCAAGAAACTTATGTAGCTTGAATGCACCTTAATAAACATAAGATAGCTGATGATTATTGAATTTTGACCTTTGAAAAATAATGGATTGGAATTTATTTGCCTGATAAAAACAATTATTATCAATGTAGCTATGACTGTAACAAGAAAGACCCCCCCAAAAATGACAACTCTTGTTTTCATTATTTTTTTTTTAACAGATCAAAATGGAAAGGAACCCAAGAAATGTTATTCAAACATTGCGCAAATGCAAACTGACCATACATGATGAAGCAGAAATCTAGCCTTCCTAAATTACAGGTAAGTTTACAGAACATTTCCTGAGTATCTATATGCTTATACATGTAAAGTGTAATTTGAATCATTTTATGATTATCGTAAATATTGTAATTTAACAGGAAACAAGGAAATGAACTATAGAAGCAATTAGGGCTTCCAGGGGTCCCTAAATGTGTTAGTTAAAAGCATATTGCAGATGCCCTTACTAGTTGCCATTGATTTTTTAATAGCTTGTCCTTAATGCAAACATTTTAAACCATTACCAACAAAGCCCAGCATTGTGTGTAAGCATGGAAAAGAAAGAGAAGATTACACTTCACATTTATTCACAATACAATCTGTGAAAACGGTCTCTTTTGAGCTTTGATCTATGATCTAAATTAGATGTATTTAGATGTTTGAGAAGATAAAAAAAAAAAATTCACAAATTAGTGGAGTACAAGTATTTCTGTGAAATATATATTGTGTACCTCTAAATTACTTTCATTTATACTTGCACTTATAAATTTATTTATTTATCCTCTTTTTACACAGCATGATTCTTTACAATGGATGGTGAAAGAATATTGAGATACACAATCCAGAGAAATGAACAAAGAGCAGATATTCTGACCTGCATGCTGAAGCTTGGAGAGGTAGGCCTTTACTGTGCATAATTAAATTTGGCAATTACCCCCCCCCCCCACAAAAAAAAAGTTTTCAAAAAATATATCAATATAAAAAATATATAATAGGCCTTTATCAGTAGTACACAACTTGAAGAGGAAGCAAGTTATTTAAAACTATTGTAATTTCCTTTCCCTCTCACCTGAAAAAGAATTTTTAGTCAAATATAGGAATTTTACTTAATTTTTATAAGGATTCATCATTTCCATTTTCATGCTTACAAAAGAACTTAATTTTAATGAATGTGGGTAAAATAGCTTTTTATCAAGCAATATTCACTCTGTTTGAGTCATGCATATATACATATCTGGCACATTGCAGTTCTTTCTTATTGTTTACGACCTTAATAGTTTTTAATTTGTTCTATTTTCTCTTTTCATTCAACAGACTTACGGATTACCACTACAGCTCTTCATTCCTGTAAGCTAGATCAGCAGTCTCACGAGTGGATACATGCAATGAAGTTGGCGATTTCATTCAGAATAAAACAATACAGATATCCCTAACAAGGGTTTCTGATTTGGAGGATTTTTGTTTGAATATTGCATTTGCTGAAATTCTAAAAAATAAGTGCCTTCAGCTGAATGAAATTTAACAAAACCTAGATTTGATTTATGTCAGTGACCATTTCAACAGTATAATAGAATGAAACAGTTGATATGCAAATTGCTTGAGAACTTGTGAGAAAAACCAAATATTCATTCAGTGATATACTGTACTAGTAAGTGATATGAAAATTTGACTTACCACTAGACTTCTGCAAGGATGTGCAATTTCAATATTTTTTTTTTTTCCAAATTATAAACTTGTTATTTGAATTGATATTTATTGTTATTAAATAGACAAAAAAAAACCAAAGGATTTAGTTCATCTCTTTTATCATGTTAAGGGGATGGAAAGTCATCTATCTAGTTACCTTTAACATTTACATATTCTGAGAGCTTTTAATTCTAACTTGAATTGTCATTTTAGTGATAATGTTCATGTGATATACTTTTACATAGAGTATTCAAGGGGGGGGGGGGCAGGGGTTCCATAACTAGAAGTGTTAAATGAAAAGTTTGTGTGAAAGGTAAGCCAGAGTTAGAATGGAATGAGAAAGATAAAAAATGAGAGAAAAAGCAGTGGTATCGCTCGAGGGGGTGGGGGTGGAAGGGGGCAGTATCAGATTTAGGGGGCACTTCCGGCCCATGCCCCCCTTGATACAGAGTGACATACCTTCAGTATACAACTTCAAGATTGTACCCCCTCCCCCCGCCTCCTTTGAAATGACCTTTTTCAACTTGTCAGAGAATTTTCTGCAATGTGTGCCCCATCTTTTACAAAATCCTGGATGCACAACTGGTGTGGCGGGATGGCAATACACCTTAATATTTGTAACATTTCAAACTGTCACTATTTTGGTATGTCCAAAAATATATAAAAATATAAACTTCAGTTTTACTTTTTCATTGTTGGAAATTTGTGGGAATTTTTTTTCTTGGCACAGTTACTATTGCCCCATTCATAATTCTCTAGCGACACCCCTGTCATGCCTGCGTATGTGAAAGGGAGAGTGAAGACAATAAGCTTTGACTGGAATGGTCAATCATAAGTTGATGGAAATGAATAGTATTGTATAAGACTTGTGATTGAGTGGTGACTTACAGGCATGAAAGCTGGAAAGGAATGGCAACAGTGGCGTCTGGACCTTGGCGTCAAGAGGGGTTAAAAAAAAAAAAAAGGGTTATCAATGGCGACAATTCCCCCCCCCAACAGCCCTCCAAAAGTCGCTCGGGGGGGGGGGGGGGGGGTCGAGAATTTTTTTTCGCCAGCCCTCCCAAAGTCGCTTAGTGGATCGGGGGGGGGGGGTTATCAGATTTTATGGGGTCCAGTTTTCCTCCATAACTCTCTGACAAGCATTAAAGAAAAAAAAAAGAGGTCAGTTCCGAAAATTGTTCGCCAGCCCTCCAAAAGTCGCTCAGTGGGGGGTGTCGAGAATCTTGTTCAGGAACCCGATAACCTTTTTTTTTCTTCAAAACTTGTCAGGTGGCACTCTACCCCCCCCCCCCCCCTTGCCCCCGGCCCCCTTGGGTACGTTAGTGAATGGCAACATATAAATTTTACTCACAAATGCAAAGTAAAAGAAGATAATTCTTCCCGGTATTTTGATTGTTCCAGTGGCGCTCAGTGAGGGGGGGGGGGGGGGGGGGGGGGGGGGGGGGAGTTATCAGATGTTTTTCTCCATAATCATAATTCTGTGACAAGCAAAAACAAAAAACAAAAAATTCTAAATTCTAAAACTCTGCTTGAAGGGAGACCCGTATTTTTTTTCTTCTCGCCAGCTCCCCAAACTCACTCAGTGCGGTACTTTTTTCCCCCAGCCCTCAAAATAGACGCTCGGAGGGGGGGGGGGGGGGGGGGGGGGGGGGGTTATTACATGTTTTCCTCCATAATTCTCTGACAAGCAAGAAAAAAAAATTATGCCCCCTGCCCCCCCCCCCTCCCCCCTCAGCTACGCTAGTGGATTGTTCCTTTTAATAAAATAAAAAATCCCTTTCAAAAAAGAACAAATGTACACTTATATTATTTTTAAAAATAAAAATAAAAAGATCATTTACATCAAGACTCCCCAGCCCTCAAAATAGACGCTCGGGGGGGGGGGGGGGGGAGGGGTATCACATGTTTTCCTCCATAATTCTCTGACAAACAAGAAAAAAAAAAAGGGAGGAAAAGTTGTCGGGGGCACCCTGCCCCCCCCCCCCCCTCCCTCAGCTACGCTAGTGGATTGTTCCTTTTAATACAATTCAAAATCCCTTCTAAAAAAGAACAAACGTACACTTTAAAAACAAAAAATCATTTATATCAAGACTAACTAAAAAGTTAAAGAAAAACCTCAATTAACTAAAGGACCCCATTCCCTCACCCCCAAATGAAGATCATCCTTTCTGTTGTGAAAACCATCCCTGAAAAAAAATCCTACACTGCAAGAGGGGTTTTTTGTTTTTGTTTTTTTCATTATACATATATGTTTCATTTATTTATTCATTTATTTATCATTTATCCTTTATGCATATCAAATGAATATATTTACCGGTATTAAGTATATCAACAACAAAAGAGACTTATGCCACTGGTGACGTGTCAAGTACTTTACATTTACTTTTACATTATCTGTATCCATGATTAGATTTGATTCGGTCTGTCCGGTTACATTTTTAGCTTTATTTACTTGTTTACAAATTTGCAAAGCGATATATTTTTATTCGGAGATCGATTACGATTAAAGTGCATTGACCGAGTACCGTCTGCCACAATTAGAAATTACCGACGCTGATTCGCCGAATCTGTACGTTGAAGCGATGAATACATTACCATAAATGCATATATTACTGAATTTGACCTTTCTTACTGCGCATGCTCTAAGCTGATGCGCGTAATGTGTTTCATACCGCGTACAAACAAATGCTACTCTCGGGAGCATCTTACAAAATGAATCATGCATTTACGCTCATGAATTATGCAAAGGTGCTTATCGGGCCTTCAATTGGACCCCGACAAGATGGCGGAGCTTTAGGGGCCTGGTATGAACAGTGTTTCTCTATAAAAGAATTGATTTGTCTATTTATTAGAGAGCTTCCAAACTATTTCGAACGTCTGTCGTCACTAAAGTTGATTAGATTGATTAACTTGGGGGGGGGGGGGTGTATAATAATCATACACAGTGGCGCAAATCCATTTCGAAATTCGGGGGGGGGGACATACACACACACAAAAAAAGCTTATTCAAAAAGGTGGGGGGACATGTCCCCCTGCCCCCCCCCCCTTAGATTTGCGCCCATGATCATACATGTAATCTACATCTTCAATCCAGTCCTATATAAATCGGGAAAAAACCAAAGGAAGCATGATGGAGTTTTGTTTAAGGCAGGACCGGGGGGGGGGGGGGCGGAGTGAATGAAACATTTATTATTTCTAACTTAAATTGTTATTTCCAGAGCCAGAGAATGCCAAATAACTTGAAAGCATGGTAATGAGATGAATTCTTCTAACTGCAGTGAAGAAGTCGGAGATCTACCATTAGGCACTACATCATACATGTACCTATCAGGTAAGTAGAATCTTGAGGTATAAATAAAGATCTAGATCTACTTTAAATTAGGTGAGCTAATATCATTAACATTATTATCTACGAGGAAATTAAACACTTAATTTGGCTTAGGAGTATTGAAGTATAATCTGTGTGAGTTTAGAGTAAGACAAATAATCTGTAGCTTGTACAAATCAGAATACATGAATCTTTTCATTTGGATTCCTCAAGAGAGCTTTTTTACCAGAGAATAATCAACATCATTATCCCTCATTTTTCAAGACTAATAGGCCTAACTGATACATCAAATTTTTAATGTGGAAGTAATGCATATGTTCTGGATAAAAGCACACGATTTTTTACATGACGTAAATGAACAATAGAGTTTAATATGTAACACTTTTTTAGTAACAGTGTACAAAATGTTTTAAAATTGTTGTTTTTTTTTCAAACAAAGCATAAGGTTTAAAATTGTAATAAATATAAGTAAATAGTCGAGAATGAAGTCGTATTACCTGAACAATTTAAACTTTAATTTTGATTTGTAATAGCTGGAGATTCTCCAGAGTGCATGACAACAAAGAATTTTAAAAATGTTTCATTATAAGATAGTGTCAGTAAAGTAATAAATTTAAGAGATAACGTGAATCATTACACTAAACAAGAAAGTCTTCTTGTTTATATACCACTAAACCAAGTATTGAAATAATTGTAGAAATTTAAAGTTTTAATTTGCACTGGGTATGTGTAGCAAATATATATCTTTCCTTTTGATCATGTAATCATAGCTAATTATAGTAATGTTTTTATGAGAATAATACATATACAAAATTAATTTATGAACACATAGCTCTATTTGGTCATTATTTCATACACATGTGACGGTAATGAAATGAAACAAAGAAAATAATGAAATGAACAGGAAGTACGCGTGTGTGTGTGGGTGTGTGTGTGTGCGTCTGTGTGTGTGTGTCTGTGTCTGCAAAAAAGAAAGAGAGAGTAAGAGGTACTTGTTCTCATTTCACCTGCTCATTCTTCCTGTCTCTCCCTCGTCTTTCCCCCGTCCTCTCTTCCAGGGGAAGATCAATGATTTTGTGCAGGAAGGGGCCGAATATTCATATTTTTTCTGACATGCAAAAGAAAAGGTCATCTGCGTTTTGGGGTGTGTTTTTACTCCAAAATTCTCTGACAACCGAAAAAAAGTGGGGTCATCAGCGTTTTGGGGTATCATTTTACTCCAAAATTTTATGGGTTAAAAATAAATAAAAGGTCATCATTTTGGGGTGTTCTTTTTACTCAAAAATTCTCCTCCCCCTGGATCCGTCCCTGCCCTCTTGCTAGTTTTCTATTGTGCGGAAGATGTTGATCATCGTGGTAGTACAATAAGAGTAAGATTAATCAGTTGTCACACGAAGAGAGCAAACGAGAGTTGCGACGTTTCGACCGCTATCTGCTAGTCTTCGTCAGGCAATGAGGACATAAGCCGCTGCAAGCGCCTCTTATAGCGTAAGCTGCGCTCCGAGGGTGCCGGAACCGCCGCGCTGCTATTGGTCAGTGAAACTGACCAATCAGAAGCCGCGGGCGGAGCGACCAGTGGGCGGGATGCGGACGTCGGGGAGTTACGGTCAGTGACGGACGGTGCTGCTGGCGGGCGAAATGCGGACGTCGGGGAGTCGCCAGCGATAGCTATGGTAACTGCCGTGTGTTTGGGTGCGGACGTGGAGGAGTTAGCGTTAGGAGCTGCGCTGAACTGTGGTGTGGCCGTAAGGCGGTCAACGGTAGGGGGCGCATGTCGGCGGATGGTGGGTAGCCACTCCTCCGGGATGTCGATGCCGTTATCCCTATTGATATTATTCGGATGCAAGCGGATTTGGATAGCTTCCTTGATACGTCGGGTGTACCAGTGCTTATCCCGCGCTATGCAGCTCACCTCATCCCAATTGGGAGGGTGGTCTGCGTTCCAAGCGTGCTCAGCGACTGCCGAACTATCTATGCGGCGGTGCTTGACATCTCTGCGGTGCTCTAGCATTCTTTCGCTGACAGGTCTACCCGTTTCGCCGATGTAGACTTTGTCGCAAGTCCCGCATGGGATCTTATAGACAACGCCGTCGAGTCTATCGGGTAGCGTGGGGTCCTTCGGGTGGACCAACTGGTTGCGAAGAGTAGTGTCGGACTTGAAAATGGCGCGGATGCTGTGCTTCTCTAGGTGTCGGCGGAGCTGGCGAGAAATAGAATCGACAAACGGAAGAACAACGGTAGACTTATAATTCATAACTTCCTTATCGGTGGCGTTCTTCTTCCTAGTGACGCGGTTGAAGAAGGAACGCGGGTATCCATTCGAAACAAGAGCGGAAGCGATGTGCTGTTTCTCGGCGGCTGTGCAACGGGGCTTGGAAACAATGCGCGATGCTCTGTCATAAAGACACTTGACTACCCCGCGCTTGACGGATTGGGGATGATGCGAGTCATAAGCCAAATATTGATCGGTGTGTGTGGGCTTCCTATACACTGTGGTAGTGAGGCGGCCATCACTATCCCGGTGTACAAGTGTGTCAAGGAAGGCAATGCTTTCATTGTCCTCCGTCTCCATCGTGAAACGGATAGACGGTTGCTGCGCGTTCACGTAACTTAAAAGGCCATCGGTGGCGGATCTACTACTCACAATAAAAGTATCATCGACATAGCGCTTCCAAATTCTAGGACTGACTTCGGGCGGGCAAGTCCTAAGCGCATCCTCCTCAAAGGATTCCATGTACAAGTTAGCAATAACGGCGGAAACGGGACTCCCCATGGCCGCTCCTTCTTGTTGTTCATAGAAGTCACCGTTGTACATGAAGTCCCGGGGGGGGGGGGGGGCACTCGAATTATATTTTGACGGGGGTGTGCCTCACGAATCCCCGAAAAGGGGGTCTAAGGAACTGACTTCAAGGTGTAAAATACGGGGTCTTGGGAACTATGATCTATTGGGCAGAGTGAAAAACAGGGTCTAGGGAACTACAAAACTAACCTCGCTTTATCGGCGGTACACCTTCGCTATCGCAGGATCTCGGGACGGGCCGCGCCGGGGGTCGCGCCCGCGCCGTGTAGCGCTAGTAGCTAGCTAGCTGGAGCAGTTTTCAAGGCTCGCGCGACGAAAAGGGCCTAGGGCGCGAGACCAGGTCGAGCGACCACTGCCTCCGCCACGCTCCCGGCCGCATGCGAACGGATATGTTTTCATAACGGGGGTCTTCAGAGCGGGGCTGAGCGACTCCTGAGCGGCTCCTGAGCGGAACTGAGTATCTAGAGAACGGAAATCGGGGTCTGAAAAAGGGGGTCATCAAAGCGGCACGTCCCCGTACCACCAATATACGTGAGTACCACCCCCCCCCCCCCCCCCCCCCCCCCCCCGGCATGAAGTACGTGGATTCTAGTACGAACTTAAGAAGATCCGTGACCTGGGCAGGAGAGAGCTTAGTCCGATCGGGCAAAGTATCGTCGGCTACCCACCATCCGCCGACATGCGCCCCCTACCGTTGACCGCCTTACGGCCACACCACAGTTCAGCGCAGCTCCTAACGCTAACTCCTCCACGTCCGCACCCAAACACACGGCAGTTACCATAGCTATCGCTGGCGACTCCCCGACGTCCGCATTTCGCCCGCCAGCAGCACCGTCCGTCACTGACCGTAACTCCCCGACGTCCGCATCCCGCCCACTGGTCGCTCCGCCCGCGGTTTCTGATTGGTCAGTTTCACTGACCAATAGCAGCGCGGCGGTTCCGGCACCCTCGGAGCGCAGCTTACGCTATAAGAGGCGCTTGCAGCGGCTTATGTCCTCATTAATTGCCTGACGAAGACTAGCAGATAGCGGTCGAAACGTCGCAACTCTCGCAACTCTCGTTTGCTCTCTTCGTGTGACAACTGATTAATCTTACTCTTATAGTTTTCTATTCTTTGTAATTATTTTTTTTTTCAGCATCCCCCCCCCCCTCCTTTGTTTTCTTAGGAGCCTTATGCTAGCTCTCTGTCTGTCTCTCTGTCTTTCTGTCTGTGTCTCTGTCTATCTCTCCATCATTCTGTAGTTCATTCTCCCCCATGCTCCCTCCGTCCCCCCTCTCTTTATATATATATATATATATATTATATATATATATATATATATAATAAAAATCTGTTTATTTATAATCTATCACATATATTTATTCATCTCTCTAAAGATGAATACATCCCTCATCGATCGGATAAACATCCCTTTCTAATGAAGGAGATCATGCCTTAAATTACCCGGTAGTAAAAATTTAGATTTTCAATCAGCTTCATTTTGACTCACTGATTAGGAAAACAAAACAAAAAACAACGACATGGTACTTTTCAAAGTATTTCAAAATTTATTATTTGGTGCGTGAATTTTTGAATTTATTTCCATTTTCAATTTTTTTTGGGGGGTGGCGTTTTTTTTTCTTCTTGTTTTTTATTGTTTTTGCTTTCCACCATCCCTTACTGGTTCACTTTGTTGCTGCCTTTGCTGTGTTCATCCGCTCCATTGCTTTTTCCTCCAGAACAGATTGGGTTCAGTTTTGAATAAGTTGTCTTCCCCTAAGTTCCCACTCTGATTCTAACTGCTATCTTCAAATAGCTTTCTTGTCGTCTATAAAACATGACGTCATTTGGGGCTATCCATACTTTATCTGACGGCACAGTCAAGGTTTTGTGATTTCTTTCTGTCACGTGACATGCTCGAATATATCTCTTAGCCCTTGATTAGTTGATTTTTGTTCCAATTTTCCCACAGTCGTGCGCACCATCACTTTCATTTACACTTTCTTTCCTTTCGAAGAAGTTCAATTTATTGCATGAGACCCACTAAAGAAATCGACTGGTGGATTCTAGAGTCTTTCCTTTGTTGATCCTCTTGAGAATTTTCATATTTCTGTAAAATTGTTCCTCTCCTCCTTGTGCACTGCCATGCATGTTGGTTTCTTAGATAATCATTTTCATGTGGGCTATTATGTACGTCTTCATGTCTTCGTTCTGCTCTGATTATATCTCAACTCAACCTATGTTAGGAGATGATCTTTAGAATACTGGTCTATATATTTCCCTCTCGTTTCATAGGCGGACTGCACCACGATCTGTTTCTTCATGGTCTATATGTATGTCTATACATAAAAGGTTAGACCATCTCTCCTTGGTTTGAAAAAAGTTTTGTTTCGGGTCATCTGATGAAGGCTTCATTTTTGCCTGTATAATACAGTAAGAGCCGCTGTCAAGAAAACACAATTTCAACTCGGGTTATGCAAGCACAGCTGAAATGGAAGATGACTCTCATTGGACATAGATATCTTTAGACATGTTTTATTTATTTATTTGTTATTTATTTAATTCTCATATTTATACAGAGTAGCCTGTTCAGCTCAAAATACATTGAATATAATAACACACAAAGCAAATTATGTACATGTAAAAACAATCAAAAAAGCTGGTCTTCCACAGGGCTCTGTCAGTTAAAATAACAACAATAACAACAACATCAACAGCAACAAATATTGAAATAACGATTAAAAGAAAGTGAAAAATTAAATAAATGATGAACAAAATGAATGAAACAATTTAAGTGTACATAAGAGTAAATATTAGGCTAAAAGAGCAAAATAAAGCCTACCAAAAGGACAAGGTTAAGTGAAAGTCAAATTGAGATGATGAAACGATGGGTTACCACTTGAAAAAATAGATAAGGAATATGTCAGGTCTTGCCGTGGAATGGAAGGAATTACAAAATGGCTTGACAGGATTTGTTCAACGTATGCTTAAATAAATGCAATTTAGTAAGGTTTCTTACATTTTCTGGTAGGTTTGGCAAGTGTTCTGTCCACACTTTCTTACCAAGTGTTCACTGCATTTCGCAAAACTTTAGCTAAAGTATTTGAAGTGAAATCTGTTGGCAGAACAGTTGGCCCTATAACCATGATAACAGTTGGTGAGGACGGTTAATGATAGCACGCAATCATGATGCTTCAGTTCACTGCAAAAAAGAGAAAAAGGGAATGACGTTTAATAGTTGATTCAACGAATTTCTTTTTAATCATTTAACCTGCATGTTTTATGTCTTTATATAATGAATTAGGGCACTCGTGTTTACAACAACAAAAAAGAACGGTAAATGCAATGTTTATTAGCTTGCTTTCGTAGATTTAGGCCATCTAATTTACATATTCTTTGACATTATTTCATTCATATTTTGATTTTTACATAGAAAAAAAAAGGGAAGGGGTTAGAAACCGCTCACCTTGAAAAGTATCATTTTTATTTCGCCATCGCAACATATCAGGTCTATGATGATATCAGTATCATCCTCATCACCTCATGAATGAATGAGATGCATTCTTATTCCATAAATGCACTGCCTTTCATGCTGGCTTGGCACTATTCACATCTCGGTAAAACACCGTCCTGGGATGTTGCCTGTGCAATGTTGCTTGCTGGTGTTGCTTGCTGGTGTTGCTTGCTGATGTTGACAATGACACTTTATCTTATACCTGAAAATATATTTAGAACAATAATGTGTTTAGCAGCGACTTGATATAAACTGCAAAGATGGCCCATGAAGAAAAAAATATATATTTAGATTAAAGTACACAATAATTTCAATATTTGCTATCTTAAATTCATAAACCGTGACTTTTCTGTAACTATTCAATCTATTTTTGAAGTATTATGATCATTATGATGACCAATTAAGAAAGGAAAGATAAGAGATTAAGATGAAGAAAAAGAAGAATGCTTACCGGTGATAGGTACGGTAGCCATCTTTGTTTCCACCCTGGCAACACAAGTCATAGCATTTTCTTGGTGACTGTTGTTTGATCTTCATCTCAGTCATCGTCGTCCCTACTCACGACCCCTGTTTACCAATCATCATCATCATCACTGTCACTGTCTAGGAGAAGTCCTTTTGAGGATCAGGGGGGGGGGGGGTGTTATAAATTGTTAAACATTCAGATGATTAACATCAATGCTTATTTTTTTCACTTCCGGAAAGATGTGATGACCTTTTCCTTTTTTCTACTTCTCTCTTATTTCTTACTCTTTTAGTGTTTTTAGTTTTTTCATACACAAAATGAAAAAAAAAGACAACCAAGCCGTAAGTAAAATAATTCAGGAATTTGCTTTTCTTTGGCGTTACATGGTATCTTGTGTTGATAGCCAGAAAGGAGTTAACGATATGTCAAAATATATGATTTAACACTCTTCCGGAATTTAAGCAGACGGTTTTATATCAAAAAAATTAAATCCCGATTCATTAATCTTTAAGATATATCCTATCAAAATGCTTTCAATTAGTGCTAGTGTACTTATCTGTTTATAGTATCTTAGGGTCGTTTTAGTTTTTCACTCTCATCCCAAATGATTTGTGGTATCCAGGATATTTATTAGTAAACTACTTACTCCAGGCAACAAAGTCGTACTTGGCAGTCTTGTCAAGCCTATAAGATGTCGATGGCTGATTGGGATCTGTCTCATCGTCCGTGTCGACGTCCGATTCGACATCAGAATCTGGGTGACCTGCTTGAAATATCAATCAATATTTGAACAAGTGTAGGGTGGCGAGATGGATCTGGAATAATGAATTGGTTGAATCTGCTCAATTATATATACTGCCTCATTTGTGAGAATTGATGGGGATCAACTTCCATTTGCCCCCCCCCCCTCCCCCGCCCGTTCTCGATCCTCCCATAACGAACCCCCTTTATTAACTAATTACAATTTTCATCAATCAATTTATTTTTATTATTAATTTCCTTATTTTCTCCTCCTCCTCTTCATTGTTCTACATCATTTTTTCCTTCTTATCCCTCTTCTTCTTCTTTTTTTTTTCTTCTTCTTCTTGTTCTTGATCTTGCTTTTGTTCTTGTTCTTTTTCTCTTTTCTTCTTCTTCTTCTTCTTCTTCTTTTTCTTCTCCTTCTTCTTTTTCTTCTTCATTTTCTTTCCCCCTTCTCTTCTACTTCTCTTCTCCTCCTCATTCTTCTTCTCCTTCTGCTCCTATCTATCATTTGGACCAACCTTGATGGGGAGTTTCCCCAGTGCCGACCACGGATCTCTCCACCTCCTTCATGATATCAGAGAATAACTGGGAGACATCGGTCTTGATGCTGTCGTGGACATGGTGGATGAAGGCCCAGAAATTGGATGCAAAGTTTACATATCTCCCTGGGCCACCTGATTAAAACAAACAAATTTACCAACTTAAGGCTATATAATTATAAAGATCTATGGAAACTTTAATGACTTATCAATTTGGTTATTGGTTAGTACTATGATAATTACATGTAATTAGTTTGAATAACAATATCTATAATTAAAGATTTTTTTCTTCTTCAATTCTTCCCCGCTGTGATGAGATTGATTTTCATCTGTCTTATAACAACTCTTTTATTGTGGCACCTTTGCTTATATTCAATCACCGATAAATCCATAAATCCAATATTTTATTCATTTTTTTCATTATTTGATTCTTTGTACCAACCTGAGGGAGTACGATCTCCTGTTTCCTCAGTGCCGAGTACCGTCCATCCCTGGTCGACGTCCGTCCCATCATCCTCCTCCCCCATCACGATATCCTGGACGAACTGGAGCCCGGCACAGTAGCAGGCATGGAAGGCGTTGCGGATGTAAGCCCAGAAATTGGATTTAAATTCAGAATATCTTTCTGGGTTGCCTGATTGAAATGATGATTAGAAATCAGTGATTAAATGTGATGGCAGATATTTTAATAAAAAATATATATACAATTTATTACTTTATGAATTTTTCATTGAAAGCATAATGAATGATGGATATCTATATAATTGAATGATTAATTTCTGTAACGATTCATTATTTTGTCATGTTATATCTTGATGACGCCATTTTTTTTATTTATTCTCTATAATGACACCTTGTAATCATTCAATCATTCTAAACTTTGATTACTCAATTTTAACATTCATTCCCTTCTTCTTGTTCTTCTTCTTCTTGTTGTTCTTGTTGTTCTTGTTGTTCTTGTTGTTCTTGTTGTTCTTGTTTGTTTTTTTTCCTTCTTTTTCTTCTTTTTCAATTCTTTATCCTTTGAACGAACCTGGGGCAGGACAATCTCCTGTTTCCCCAAGGACGATTACGGCTCCCTCCACGTCTACGTCCATTTCATCCTCATCCTCCTCCTTCACGCTATCGTAGACGAACTGTTGGCCGGCCTGGTAGACGCCATAGAAGGCGTTGAGGATGAAGGTACGGATCAGGGAGATCACGAACATGACCTCGATCCCATCAACGCAATTGTCGTCCTGTGACGTCACGATCGTCATCTCTTCTACCTGGTCATCCTCCTCTTCCTCTTGCTCCTTCTCCTCTTCCTCCTCCTCCTCTTCCTCTTCCTCCTCAGCTTTCACTGAGGCCTCCTCACACTCCTGGCCAAGTAGAGCAGGGGCAGACCAAGATCTGTGGAGTGCCCTGGGTTCGATGGCAGTGGCTGCAGATGACTTGCTGGAGTCGTTTACAGGGATGAAGTCGACTTCATCGTCGTCATCATCATTGTCGATATCGCCCTCCATAACCTGCATTGCCACAAATTTTATGATAGGTTAAATATGACATAAAATGCCCTTTATCGCCATGCACGAAGCTAGGATCGATTTCTTTCTCTTTTTTTTCTTCTTTCATTTAGGGCGCTGAGAGTAGAAAGATATGCTCACAAGAAGGGTCTTCAATCATTTTTTTTTTTTTACTTTATTTGTTTTAATTACTATTATTACTATTTCTTTTTGACAGCAACTTCAACATCTCCTGCAACACCCGAGCACAACGCAGGTAAAAAAAAAAGGCAATCGATGGAATGAACTTCATTTTTTTCTTTTTCTGTTTTTGTTTTTGATAAGGTTTATTTTTGTTTGGGGTGGGGTTGGTCAAACCCTGATTCTGACATTTTGACAGTTTAAAGCTTATTAAGCCTATAATGGGGAGAAGAGCAGTGGTGTATTCGGTCTATGGAAGCCATTCACCCCGTTTAAAGTCTCTTTCCGTCTCTCTCTCTCTCTCTTTCTCTCTCTCACACACACATACATCTCTTTGTCCCACTAATCTGAAGATTTTTTCTTTACGATAATATGTCAATGTATGGCTTTACTTGACGAGAACCTCTAAAATTCAACATTTCTAAATCCCCTTAATATGTAATTTACTACAGACTACGCCTATTATTGCTTTGAAGAAAACAAATCACAATACATGGCTCACATTGTACTAATTAACCTGTTAACAGAATTGGTGTTCAATCAAAATTGTTTTTACTGTTTTCAGTGTATGATATGGGGATGAAGTCTACAGACTGAATTAAAACCATCGATATCATGCACGTACTTTTGATTATATCCAGAAATATGATTCATATACATAAGGGGGAAATGCTACCCCCTCCCCCTCCCCCCTCCTTCCCCCGCCTCGCCAGTAGAACTTGGGTTATCCCCCCCCCCCCCCCCTCTCTCTCTCTCTCTCTTTCTCTTTTCTTGTTTATTCTGGGACTTCAAACAAGGGAGAAAGTGTACGTCGGTAACATCCTCTGCTGGATACGCCGCGCCACTGAAAAAAGGGGAGATTGATCTTCAAACACTATCTCTCTTACCCGTTTGCTCTTGGAGAATAATTTTCTGATTCCTGTCCAACAACAGGTCTTGGTTTTCTCAGTATGGCAGCTATCATGATCTCCAACTTCATTGTCCGAAGGCAAAGATCGGGGTTTTGATTTCACAGACCCCATTTCGAAAATAGCCGAAGAATTCCGAAAGAATTTGCTAAAATCGCTAAGTTACTCCCGAATCGCTATGTGCACAAAAGAGATTAATAGAGATTGTTATAAAAGTGAAAATGTACTGGTTACCAGAGCTGCACGCATGCGCATTGTAAACCATGATTCGCGCTTGCCTTTACGTCAACAATGGTAAAGATGCGCGCGCAGCAGAAGTTGAGAAACTTTGTCAGGTGCATAGCAATATTTAAATAGGTCCAGTCGTCAATTGTCAGTTCTGCAATTAAAGCTACAGAATTATTTTAAATAATTTTGGAAAGCATTGATTTTTTTCCTTCTATCTTCTTTATTATTTTGTAATATCCAATGACGTATTTAGGGAAATCATAATCACTTTGACAAAGTGAGCCTTCGAAATTGGTCTATGTAACTTCGAATTTCGCGCGTATGCGCATATGCGCTTTTGGAAGGATTTCATGAAACCGGTTACTTTTGGACGAAATTAGTAATTATATAAGAGCATGTTTCTTTTTGGAATGTTAGGAATATTTCATACTGTACACTAAAGTGTAAGCATTGTAATTTAACCCTTTTCAGTCTAGTAATAAATTCAATCTTAAATTTAATATACAGTTATATGTAGGCCTATATGGAGTAGAATAATTATCATGAGAATGTTTATAGTAAAAAGTAACACAGCAAGTACATGTATATAAAAAAAAAGGTGTGTTTTTTTCGTGAGTTTTGTTATGTCTCTATCTCTTTCTCTCCCACTCTCCCTTTACCTCTCCAATAACCTAATAAGATTAATATTTGTATAATACATGTACATGCTTTTAAAAACAAAAAACAAAACAAAACAAACAAAAAAAAAACAACAGCACACACACAAAAAAAACAAGAACAACAAAAACGTAATATTGAACTACGCGCACCCAATCTGGAATTACTCTAATACTACCTGTTCCCATTTCTGGAGATGTATTGCCAATGTATTCCTCTCTTGTGCAATCTTATATTCTTCTTCCCTATATTTAAAAAAAATTTTGCTCATGGTTTTAACAGATGGCAGATCAGATTTCTGCCTTGCAGAATAAATTTCCTTTTTGACAATTAAGATTACTGTATTTAAACATTTTATCCTATTTGAACTTCCATCAATCCCTAATAACGTGTCTTCCAAAGAGAGATTCTCCAATTCTTTCAACCTTAATTTGTACGTGTCCGATAACTTTCCACAGTGCTTGAACTTTCAAGCAGCCTTTAAATAAGTGATCAAAAGTTTCAACTTCTTGATCATAAAACGAGCATTTGTTAGAAGGGATAAAACCTATGGTATGGAGTTTTTTGTTCGTGTAGATAACCCCATGCAACTGTTTAAATTGAAATTCTCGAAGTTTATAATTCACGGTTGAAAAGCGAGGTCTCAAAAAGATGTGCTGAATTTGCTTTTCTGTTAAATCTGAGAAAATACGATTTATTTTATGCATATCATCTATCTTTTTGAAACAGTTAATGAAATATTTATATAATTGCTGTGAACAGATTTTATCTAAGGTTTCTTTTCTTCCAAATATTTTCAGAGAAATATGGTCGTCTTGGGAATTTTTACTTTGTAATGGATTAAGCCTAAATGCTCGTTTCCACCCAGTTGACAGAGCGTCATATATACCATATATTTTCAAAATATTACAATAATGTGACGGTTTTGGCACCACCCCTCTACTTTTTCATTTTATTATGATAATTGATGACTGAATAAAATAAATACATGTTTTTCTATTGAATGAAAGATTAATAGATTTCCTAGGAAACTCTTGTAATTTCTTGTGATATGCACATTTCAGGAATTATCTTTTAAAACTTCCCGCAAGAGATTTGTTTTGTATTGAATGTGACTTTGAGGGTGCTGTATAATTCAGAGGCCCCAATGTCGACTGGCTATAAATTGGCGCGCAAGTATGTGTGACGTCACAATCAGATTCGCTTTGGAGGCTTGGCACTTTTGACCAATCACGTCGCAGGATTTAGGGGTATAAATACGGGGCGGGAGACACAAATTCTTCACAACTTTCTCAGGTCGCCATTTTGTAACACCTCTCAGAAGCTCTCTCTCCGTTTTCCCCACCAATTTTCATTTCACACTTACTCAACCATTGTAAGTACAGATTATTTCTTATTTTAATAGGAGTAATTGAACATGTTTTATATGGACTGCATCTCTTACTGAATTAATGAATTTTATAATGAATTTATTGACTGAATGTGAGATTTTATGAGGAATTTGATACACGAATTCAGAAGTTTAAATTTTGATTTCTGATGAAACAATTGTAGTCTTGAAGTATTTTCATATCTAATGGAGATGATAATATTTATTTATTAAGTGTATGATGTGATGTTTTCAGACTAATTTCTGGAATTATTTTTGTGTTCAATAGAATTTATTGAAATGTCTGAAATTTTCTAAGTGTCAACACCTTGGCTCTAGAAACTAAAGTTTTCTAAGTGTCACTACTTTGGTTCTTTTAATTAGGACTTAGAAGACAACACAAGTCATTCATTGCATTCATTGTATGTAAATATTTATTATAGAACTGAGTCACTATGAGTGGAAGGAACATGTGTCCACGTTTGTACCGCAGGGTCTGGGGCCCTGGCATAGTTTACTCAAACCTTTCACTTTGATATTTTTCTTGGAAAATACCTTGACATTTTATGGAATCCCCTTGAAATTTTATAAGTCTTACTCTTAGTCTTCTGGCTAGAGTTGAGTGTGTCTCAAAAGTGCCTTGATATGCAGTACTTGTTCAATGAATGTTATTATGGAATGTACACAAAAATATGCTAAGTCGAGACCTTTTGGTCTTTTGCACTAAGTCAAGACTTTAGGGTCATTTGCATTATATACTACTGAAAATATTCTAAGTCTGAACCTTTTGGTCACACGACACTGCAAATAATTTTCTAAGTATGGACCTTTTGGTCATTGTGTATACATACTTAGTATTGAATTACCTTTACTTATGAATGTTTACTAAATATTTATAGTCATGCATGTTTAGTCTTTGGTGGTGTCACAACCCCCCCCCCCCCCCCCCCCCCCCCCCCCCCCCCCCCCCCCCCCCCCGTACCAAGTTCCAGTGGACAAGCTATGCATTCATGATGTCCAATCAGATGGTTTTGACTGAGGAATGGAATGCAATTTACAATTAGATGATCCCAACTCGAGGATGACAATGGTACTGATCAGATGGAATTAGACACGGTCACAGAACAGAATGCCATTTCTGTTAGATGAACTAGGACATGTTTTGATGAACATTATTCATTGAGGAACATGAAACAAGACCGGAGGACTTGGAAGTTGACTATTCCCCCCCCCCCCCGACCCCTCTTTCATGCTAGTCCACCACCATGCATTATTAGTAATTACAATGTATATTTATATGTGTGAAATTTAGAGTGTAAACTCTGCAAAGTTATGGTCGAGGTTAAACAAAGAAAGTTGTTCCTTAGTAAAGATTTCTCTTAGTCATAGTTTCTGGGAGATAATATCTCTGAGGCCAGTTACTATAAGCGACAGTTACCAGCGTTTTGGGAAGTAGCACTGACCTTCATAGAGGTAGTGACTACGTGCTTGTTGTAGGAAATTTTGGTTCAGGTTGTGCCCAGGAGGGGAGAATTGGTGTTGAGTTTTATATTTAAAGAAACAGATGTGTTGTGCACTGGTCGCATCAACATGGTTTAGGGGATAAGTAGAAAAAGAAGAGATAAAACTGACTTTGGGAACTAGGTTAGAATTGTTTGGAAGACCGCGAGTTATAGTAACAGGCCTACTCGGAGAAAAGACTTGGTTCGTAAATAAAGACAGGAATTTCGGAATGTAAAACTAAGTAAATAACTACTTATAAATATTTTTACATAATTTGAATCATTATTATTGTTGTGGATTTTCATTCCACCATTTGTTATTTTATACAAGATTAAAGTTCAAGTTACATGTTACTACAAAGTATTCTTAAATAATTCATTGAAGCATTGCCTGATCAGTAATTATAGACATGATTGGTGAAGAAAGATGTTGATAGAGAGATAATTTCAATGGTAAAGTCAGAGAGAGAGGGAATGGAGAATTCAGAGTGATTTATTTAGCCAACAGTTTGCTTGATGCAGACGGCCCTTTAAGCCATTGATTCTAGCTCGGATATTATTGAGAGACTGAGAGTTGGAACTTACACTGTAGAGAATGCGAGACTATGCAGCGAGAGGCTAAAGCCTGCGAGGTGTTTGCGAGTGTGCATGCAATGTGTATAACCACGTGTGAGAAATTGTCTAAGTTCAGAGTATGTGGTCAACTTGCATATGTATGGGTATACACACGTGTACATACAGAGTGCGAATGAGTCGCGAAAGCATGTGAAGAAAGAGAGACGCTTCTTAATTACATTAAATAGAGTATTAGAGTACAGAATATTTACCAGAATGTCTTGACTTGTTCCTCGTTAAGGTAAACAAAGCTTTATGCACCGTGAGGAACATCTTGGTGAATTTTCTGTCGGGTTTTCTTGAGCACACAAAGAAGGTACGGCTTTTAGCTCGTTAGCATGGATGTTGGAAATGATTTGAATAGTACCAGGCACGTATTTCTCTTAGCCAATCAGCGGAGGTCTTAACTTTTCCTTCATTTGCATATATGATTGACTGGAAAGTAACTCTGTTAAAGTCTCGTATTGTTACGTCACAAAGAAAGACAATTTATTTTGTGACAAAGCTTATCATTTAGATTGGGATCAACTGAATAAACCTCAGTTGATTCAGGGGTCATGTCCCTCTAAACCATGTGGTGGCAGCAATTACTATTACGATTATTTGTTGAGAAGGGGGGGGGGGGGAATAGTCAACTTCCAGGTCCTCCGGTCTTGTTTCATGTTCCTCAATGAATAATGTTCATCAAAACATGTCCTAGTTCATCTAACAGAAATGGCATTCTGTTCTGTGACCGTGTCTAATTCCATCTGATCAGTACCATTGTCATCCTCGAGTTGGGATCATCTAATTGTAAATTGCATTCCATTCCTCAGTCAAAACCATCTGATTGGACATCATGAATGCATAGCTTGTCCACTGGAACTGGTACGCCGGAGAGGGGGGGGGGGGGTAGTGACACCACCAAAGACTAAACATGCATGACTATAAATATTTAGTAAACATTCATAAGTAAAGGTAATTCAATACTAAGTATGTATACACAATGACCAAAAGGTCCATACTTAGAAAATTATTTGCAGTGTCGTGTGACCAAAAGGTTCAGACTTAGAATATTTTCAGTAGTATATAATGCAAATGACCCTAAAGTCTTGACTTAGTGCAAAAGACCAAAAGGTCTCGACTTAGCATATTTTTGTGTACATTCCATATTAACATTCATTGAACAAGTACTGTATATCAAGGCATTTATGAGACACACTCAACTCTAGCCAGAAGACTAAGAGTAAGACTTATAAAATTTCAAGGGGATTCCATAAAATGTCAAGGTATTTTCCAAGAAAAATATCAAAGTGAAAGGTTTGAGTAAACTATGCCAGGGCCCCAGACCCTGCGGTACAAACGTGGACACATGTTCCTTCCACTCATGGTGACTCAGTTCTATGATAAATATTTACATACAATGAATGCAATGAATGACTTGTGTTGTCTTCTAAGTCCTAATTAAAAGAACCAAAGTAGTGACACTTAGAAAACTTTAGTTTCTAGAGCCAAGGTGTTGACACTTAGAAAATTTCAGACATTTCAATAAATTCTATTGAACACAAAAATAATTCCAGAAATTAGTCTGAAAACATCACATCATACACTTAATAAATAAATATTATCATCTCCATTAGATATGAAAATACTTCAAGACTACAATTGTTTCATCAGAAATCAAAATATAAACTTCTGAATTCGTGTATCAAATTCCTCATAAAATCTCACATTCAGTCAATAAATTCATTATAAAATTCATTAATTCAGTAAGAGATGCAGTCCATATAAAACATGTTCAATTACTCCTATTAAAATAAGAAATAATCTGTACTTACAATGGTTGAGTAAGTGTGAAATGAAAATTGGTGGGGAAAACGGAGAGAGATCTTCTGAGAGGTGTTACAAAATGGCGACCTGAGAAAGTTGTGAAGAATTTGTGTCTCCCGCCCCGTATTTATACCCCTAAATCCTGCGACGTGATTGGTCAAAAGTGCCAAGCCTCCAAAGCGAATCTGATTGTGACGTCACACATACTTGCGCGCCAATTTATAGCCAGGCGACATTGGGGCCTCTGAATTATACAGCACCCTCAAAGTCACATTCAATATAAAACAAATCTCTTGCGGGAAGTTTTAAAAGATAATTCCTGAAATGTGCATATCACAAGAAATTACAAGAGTTTCCTAGGAAATCTATTAATCTTTCATTCAATAGAAAAACATGTACTTATTTTATTCAGTCATCAATTATCATAATAAAATGAAAAAGTAGAGGGGTGGTGCCAAAACCGTCACATTACCCCCGCCTTTAAAAAAATTTTCGCTGTCCTCAGCGAAGTAAACATTTGCATGCTTATACTGTAAATATACATATATGTACATACATAAATAAGTCAGCATATAATATATATAATCAAATACTCGGAATGTCAAAGTGGAGGAAATTTTTGTACATTAACGAATAATAATTTAAAAAAAAACATTTAAAAGCAGTTAATCGGAAAGCTCATCATGGGGGTAAAATTTTGAAACTCTCCTCTCATGAAGAACACTTTGTCCTCGTACATTGACGTATGTCTCAGTGGTGACAGTGACGCATTTGAGTTGAGTGATCCCGAGTTTTGGCTGTCGGACAGTGCATGTCACGTTGAACTCATCGTCGTGTGGTCTGTCGATGCACATCCTGAGAGGAGATACCCGTCGTTCCTCTTCACTCTCTTCTCCTTCACTCTCCTCTACGCTCTCCTCACTGCACTCAGACTCAGGTTTCTCGCTGACATTATCGTCTTCCTCCTCCTCCTCATGGTCACTCGCCATGACACTGATTTCCGCTTCTCTCCTCCTCTTCTCTTCCTCTATCTGCCTTGCCACACGTCTGGCCATTTCTCTTCTTTCGGCCCCCTTTTCCTTTCTGTCCTCCTCCCTGTGGCTTTCCTCTCTTACTTCTTCTTCTGCTTTCTTACTTTTCTCCTTTGTCTCCTCCCTGTGGCTTTCCTCTCTTACTTCTTCTGCTTTCTTACTTTTCTCCTTTCTCTCCTCCTCCTTGCTGTTTCTCTCCTTTCTTTCCTCCTCTTCTCTCCTTTTCTGTCTCTCCTTAGCATCTCTTCGTCTAAGATATCTGATCGAGGCCTCGTCACACCTATTATACCTTGTCTCTTTTCCTGTCATTTTGTGCTGTCGTCTGTAATGCCTCAGCAATGGCCTCTCGTCTTCATTTTCAAAATCGCACTTCCGACACTTGTACGTTAGGTCGGAATCGTGCCTGTCCCTCAGGTGGCTCTTCAATTTCCAGTAATTTTCAAAGTCATCTTTGCACCTGCGGCAACGGGGCATCTGTATAAAGTAAAGAAATTAAAAACATTTATAAATGAGCTTGTTATTCTACCCAGGCGCGGATCCAGGATTTCTTAGGGGGGGGGGGGGCCAAATTTCAAATCATGTGAGCTACATATTGCTACAATAATGGTGACAAATGGCGTATCTGACGCTCGATCTCGGGGGGGGGGGGGGGGGTGCAAAAGCATATAAAGGGCTTTCACTCCGGCCGGAAGAACATTCTGAAATTTTTAAAGTCCATACAGATCATATTATAATGATTAAAGTTTCTAAATTCCGAAAGAAAATATTTACAATTTGACACCTATGATTATCTTACTTATTCATCTTTTGTTCGGTAATAACTAACGTCTGTTTCTGATGGTGTCATTATGGTCATGTACGCTAACTTCCTCGAAATCCGCCCTAAACACTGAGTTTCGTGAATCCTTATTAGCATGCGTCGGCTCTTGCAGGAAGCCAGGAGCCGTACTAAGGGTTCATTACTGTGGCAAATCATTACTCCTCGGCGACAGTCGGCGAAGATATCAAACAGTTATGTATCTGAAAAGACTGAAATGGCATATACTGTTGTAAATCAAATTTCAAAAGGAACAGCACTAATATTTTTTTGTGCACATCAGTCATTAATTGTCGTACGAGATAATAAAGACGATATCGGACACGGTAATGGTATTATGATTCAAAAAATAGACTTTATTGATATATGCTCTATATATGCATGATATCTATTAAAGAAATCGCACCTTAAAATTGCATCATGTGCACTATAAGTTCCAAACACTTTCTTTCATACAAGTACAAAAAAAAGTTCCACTGGCTAGTATGCTGTATGCATACTATTTCATAAGAGATATGACGTTCACACTTGATTTGATACGCTTTTATTGAACGATGTTCAAGATGACAGCTAAAAGCTGATACATGATGAATTATAAAAGCATAATTCAAATATACATAGGACAAGAATAATAAAAGATACACAGCAAAAGCAATAGGCCTTGTAATCCAGCCAAAAGTGGGAGTTATAAACTGAGGCAGACTCAGAGAACCCTAGATCGAGTCTGAGTCACGTCTTTTAGATGGTGATATTAAAGGTCGGTCCCAGACGTAAATAATCATATCTGATTGATACACGTCTGTAAAAAAACCAATTCAACATTTCAAAATAGATAAATAAACAATGTGAGGTCATTCAACTGCATCAAACGACTAGGAAGACAATGTGATTAAACTTTGAAGTAGGTCAAAACTGAAGGGTCACAGAGGCCAAGTTATTATGAAATTACATCGCGATATCTTAAAAAAAAAAAAAAAAAAAGGGCGGAGGCATAATAGGCAGTCGCATTTATCTTGTTGATATATAGATACAAAGAACTAGGCGTTGTGGCGTGCGCCTGTAATCCAGCAAATAGTGAAGGTTATAAACCGATTCGACTCGGAGGACATTGTACAAGGGAAAAAATTACACGAGGGCTAAAGGCAATTCACCCCCTCCCCAAATGTAAACGAAGAAATAGCCCTCGCAAGTTGCAAAAGAGCCCCCATAAATTGCTATTAGGTTCAATACAAAATGGAATTTGGAATGAAAAGAAGTACGAAAAATAGCCCTGATACAGAAAATATTATTTTTGTCCCTGACTCAATGCTTTGTACCCTTTTAATTCTTTTGAAATCTTTGATAGAAGAGTCTTTGGGCTAGAATCCACCAGTATGAAAATTTCCTAAAAACATTTCAAAATGCTCAGATGGCAACTGTACACTTTTTCTGGGACGCACTGCACGTAGACGTTGACGTTAATGTCGCGCAAGCGGCTAACTCGGACCCAGGAACAACTCTGCCCCGGGGCCAAGTTGTCTCGGCAGGATTGAAAATTTCATTATTTAAATTTTTTTTTCATTTCCAGGAAACTTACATCCCTTCTGTTCTTTTCTTTTCTTATTCCTCCGCGTTTTCCTTCCCTTTATATCCTCTTTTTTCTTTCCCTTTCACCCTGCTCTGTTTTTTTTTTTTTTTTTTTTTTTTTTCTTGGAGATGGGGAGATGAGACAACGTGGGAGCAAGGCCCTTTCGGCCTCCGGCCTCCTTTCCCCTTCCCCCTTTTCCTTTTTCTTCTCCCTCTTTTTTCCCCTTTCTCTAATCTATCCCTTTTCCGTCCTTCTCCCTTTTTTTTATGGAGGGGGGGGGGGGGGTGGAAGGCCCTTTTGGCGCCCGGCATCCTACTTCCCATTTCATTTTGTCTTCCTATTTTTTCCTTTTCTCTCCTCTCCCCCTTTCCCTTCTTTCCTTCTCTCTTTCTAATTTCCTTCCTGCTCCCTCTCTTCCTCTCTCTCTCTTTGCGAGGGGGGGGGGGGGAGCGGAAGCAATAGGCCCCCTTTGCAAGGGGGCCTGGGAGGCAAGGCCCTTTCTGTCCCTGGACTCTCCCCCCTTTTTCTTCCTCTTTCATTTCATTTTTTTTTCTTTTCCCATTCTCTTCTCTTTCCCTTCCCCTTCCTTCCCTCTTTTTTGGCAGGGGAGGGGGAGGGGGAGGGAGAACGGAGAGGTAAGTTCCTTTCGGTCGCCCCCCGGCCTCCGCGCTTCTTCCTCTTTTAATTTTTTCTTCCTTTTTCACTTTTCTCTCCTCCCTCCCTTTCCCTTCTTTTCCTTCTCTCTTTCCCTCTTTTTTCTTCTTTCTACTTTCCTTCCTGCTCTCTCTCTCTTTTTATGGGGGGGGGGGGGGAAGGCAACAGGCAACACTACACCCTGGGAGGTAAGGCCCTTTCGGCCCCGGACTCCTTCCATTCTTTTCCTTCTTTTTTCTCTCCCCCCCCCCCTTCCTTTACTCTTTTTGGGAGCGGGGGGGGGGGGGGAGGCAAGGCCCTTTCGGCCCCCGGCCTCTTTCTTCCCCTTTTCAAATTTTCTTCTTCTTTTTCTTCTTCTTCTTCTTCTTCTTCTTCTTCTTCTTTTCCTTTTCTCTCTTTTCTCCCTTTCCCTTTTTCCTTCTCTCTTTCTCTCTTTCCCTCTTTTTTTTTGGCAGGGGGGGGGGGGGGGCCGGGCCCGCTTGGCCCCCCCCCCCCCCGGATCCGCGCCTGATTCTACCCAACTGTATCGTTTGGGAATTCGCTTAACTCTCTCGGGATTTCTCCTAGGGTTAATAGTTTAGTCCAATCCTTCATGGTGGGACCCTCATAGGACTTCAATCTATCTAAGTGCACCACTTTGGCTTTACATTTCCTACTTTGCTGTATCCTATATACAACATCAGATAACTTGTCAATTGTCAGATATGGCCCTGTCCATTTTGCCATGAACTTGGGGCAGACACCTCTTTTCCTATATACACCACTCAACCACACCCAGTCCCCTGTGTGGAAACTTCTTAATTGGGTGTTCCTGTCATAGGTTTTCGCTTGGCGATCAGCACTCAGGCGTAACTTCTCTCTCGCAGCTTCATGTACATCTTGAAGCTTCTGACGTAATTCAAATGTATAATCTGTTTCTTCTGGTCTTTCAGGAAATAGAGATTGAACCAGGACATCAAGTGGCAAGGGAGTTTCTCTTCCCATCATCATCATCGCTGGAGTTTCACCGGTTGATTCCTGAACAGATGATCTATATGCCATCATTGCCAGGGGCACTTTCTCATCCCAGTCCTTCTGGTTCCTGTCCGGCTCAAGTATGAAGGCAACAGTGCTTACTAAGGTAAGATTGAATCTTTCTACAAATCCATCTCCTCTAGGGTGTAATGGGCAAGTCCTGGTTTTCTTAATACCTAGTATCTTACATACTTCTGTCATGACATTGGATTCAAAGTTGCGGCCCTGATCAGTGTGCAATTCTTTGGGTACACCAAATCTTGAGATAAACTCTTGAACTAATAACCAACGTGCTAATTGCCCTTCTGGGTTCTTGAAGTTGAGTAACCATCTCAGTGCTCCATGGTCAGTACGAACAGTTACATCTTGTCCATACAAATAGGGTCTGAAATGTTTAAGGAAGTAGACTATAGCAAGCAGCTCTCTGCGTGTCACACAGTAATTTAACGCTGAAGAAAATTTTGTCAAAATAAAAAGGTGGGCCGGTATCGGACCTTGATTAACGATCACAACGATCATCAGTACAGTGCCTTTAGTATTGCTCCGCTCATATCCCTTCCCTAGTCACAGTCGATTATCAAATTTCGATAAAATTAAATTTCTGCTGCTTTTAGCACTCCAGCGCAGCCCCATCCCTTGCCAGCACTCAGCGCCGGGGAGGTTAGTTGGGTTTACGGAAGCCACACAATCTTTGCAGAAAATCAGTGCAGCTGCGACACATCACAGTACAGTGCAATGTCTATAGCCTCAGCTGAAGCAAGCCTAGCCCGGAGGCAAGCCATCACAGACTCACTGGAACTGAACGATCAGGTAAATCGTAGAATTTGGACTAACGTTACTAGATCTTTTGGATCTAGCATTACATTGTAAAACTGTTTTTAGGTCCAGAAATCTAATTTAAAAGCACGATTAGGCCTATCCTAGCCCCGGGGGCGATTTTCTTTTCCGTAACCCTAACGCGTCGAAATTGCCAATAGTGTCACTTGAGCAAAGACTATCACGGGGACTAGATGGTTTGTACGCATGCGCGTGGACTTAACTTTGTGTGTTTTCCATGCATAGAGTATACACTACATGTATTAGAACTCGTCGCTGCCGCGCCATCGGCATATATTCGAATCGCGTTTCGCTTTGCCGTCTGCTGACACTTTTCCTGTGTCTGTTGCTTGAATCTCGAAAGACTTTCATCGTTTAGGCTGCAAACTCGACGTCTTCATCAATATCTTGCAAAGGTAAATTAATAAACTAAGCTTGGAATAAATTATTATCAAAGTATTATTTACAGCTGCATGTTAAGATTGTTAACAATAACATAGGGGGTCTACATCATGTTTATTAAGCCCCAAAGTAGACTCTAGGCCTACTTCTGCGTCATGAGTAGTTACTTGTAATTGCCAGTCCCATACTAATAGATTTATGATGGACTAAATAAGTCTAAAGACAAGTCTGATCTGAAGCAGGTCTGAAGAAAATGTGGTGGTGGTGGTACGTGATGAGGAAGACATATATGGCTGGCAATGATAAAGTGAACATCATGTTTTAAAATAAATCAATTTAAACAATACTAAAAAACAATTTTGTACATGCATGGACTGGGAGAATGAATTGCTGTTTGTTTAATATAGCACATCTTTTGTTTTTTTAAATGGCGATTCAAAATGCCTTTTTAAAGCTAATTAAATTAATCTAATCTAGAGATAATTATCGATCAAAATCGATGATTACTCTCCCCCCTTTCTCTCCCCTCCCCCCCCCCCCCCCGTTCTCCCTCCCATCTCTCCTCTCTCTCTCTCTTCTCTCTCTCTCTTTTTATGGATTTAAGCTTACATTATTATCATTTGCTTTTTATGCGCTGTGAATATATATCATCGTTTTTCATATTGCCAAATGTATATTATTTGTTTTAAATATAGGCCCATTTGTAAAATGTATTTTAGCCAGTGGTTGCAATCGAACAGTGTTAACCATGAATAAATAAATAAATAAATTGGTACATCAATATCTCAGACAAATTAAGAGTACATACATGTATGTATATTAAGGTAACATCTGGATTCTTTCTTCATCTTGGATGTTAGTGCATGGGAAATAATCATAGATCTAGATCTACGTGAACTTGAACTAAAAAGGAGCCCATAATACGACTTTCTGAATCATTTTTTTAAATCCAATATTAAGCCCATAAGGCCTAAGCACAGTCATTGTGAAGTTGGAGAAGGATTAACCCAAATTAACCCATTAGTGTATCCATATTACCCAAGACCCAATAAACAAACATTTTTAATTTCAGTTGTCCATTTCGAATCTGAATGCTGCCACTGTACTGTGTACATATGCCAAACGATGCGCGATGTCGATGGCAATGTTATTGTGGCGATAATAATACATGTATAACTCTGTGGAACACACACAAAGTTGCACAAGTCCACGGCATGCGTAAAAAAACCATCTAGTACACTGATAGTCTTTGCTCAAGTGGCAATATTGGCAATTCCGACGCGTTAGGTTACGGGAAAAAAAAATCGCGCCCCGGGGGGTCACTCGCAGACTGAAGTGGTACCCATGCTCGTCCGAGCACCTCAAAATTGGACCCTAAATGGCGTAATCCTTGGCGTCAAATTCTACCCCTAAATGGCGTAAATGGCGTAAGATTATGTCAAATATACCCCTAAATGGCATAAATGGCGTAAGATTATGTAAAATATACCCCTAAATGGAGTATGACAATGTAAAATAAACGACGTAAATGGCGTAGAACAATGTAAAACGTACCCCTTAATGCAAGGGCGTAGAAGCTTTTTTTAAGTGGGGGGGGGGGGCTGAAGCACATTTCAGACAAAAAAAAAAAAAAAAAAAAAGGTCATCACCATTTTGGGGCATCTTTTTTACTCCAAAATTCTCTGACAGACACCCCTGTCATGGGCAGTGGAACAGGTGGGGGGGGGGGGGGGGGCTGCCCCCCACTTTTTTGAGTGGACACGTTTAAAAAAATCCCAGAAAAAGGTTCAAAATTGTCATTATTCAAGGGAAATCAAATCAGCCCCCCCCCCCTCACTTTCAAAAACGCTCTGCGACCCCAGCCTGTTTTCCATCAATACAGACAAAATTTCAACTCAGGTATACATGATATAGGTACAGTGGTACACTGGACAGGCAATTCCAACTACAAACACACAGTTGAGAGTTGGACAAAGTCAAAGTAACTTCCCTGGAATTTCATGGATATGGAAAAATATGCTTCTTCACCTGTTCTTAATTCCATTAAAAAAAAATATCCTGACCAAATGCAGTCAATCACAGATAAATGACAAAAAAGACCTAAGATGAAGCTAAAGAGTTCTAAAAAAAAAAAACTAATAAAAAAATGCTTGGTCATGAAGAACTTTTCAGTTTGCATTGAGTGAATGCGCCACACTACCAGTAATCACCAAAAGTTAGGCCGCTAGGGCTGGGGAAGAAGTCCCCTGCTCCCTTTGGAATTTACTTTCCAGCAGGTTTTCTTGCTCACCGTTTTACATCAATTAATCAACAAAATACTAATTCTACATTACCTGGATCATGGGAAATGAGAATAAAACTCATTTTGGACTCATTTCTAGAAGCTACAACTACTTCTTGAAAGCCGAATACCAGTACTTGGGGTTGTGATTTCTGTCTCGCGTGATCGAATTAACAACATGTAGCAGACAGCTTATGTATACGCATACTGCACTGCCTAGGCCCTGTGCACTGTACCAGCGCAAAGAGGGTACATTGACAAGATAATGCACTTGAACAGTCTCTATGTAGTATAGCACCACCTGTGAATGCAATACGATATGCACAATCATGACCAGGCCCCTAAAGCTCCGCCATCTTGTCGGGGTCCATTAGAAGGCCCGATAAGCAGTTTGCATAATTCATGAGCGTAAATGCATGATTCATTTTGTAAGATGCTCCCCGAGAGTAGCATTAGTTTGTACGCGGTATGAAACACATTACGCGCATCAGCTTAGAGCATGCGCAGTAAGAAAGGTCAAATTCAGTAATATATGCATTTATGGTAATGTATTCATCGCTTCAACGTACAGATTCGGCGAATCAGCGTCGGTAATTTCTAATTGTGGCAGACGGTACTCGGTCAATGCACTTTAATTGTAATCGATCTCCGAATAAAAATATATCGCTTTGCAAATTTGTAAACAAGTAAATAAAGCTAAAAATGTAACCGGACAGACCGAATCAAATCTAATCATGGATACAGATGATGTAAAAGTAAATGTAAAGTACTTGACACGTCACCAGTGGCATAAGTCTCTTTTGTTGTTGATATATTTAATACCGGTAAATATATTCATTTGATATGCATAAAGGATAAATGATAAATAAATGAATAAATAAATGAAACATATATGTATAATGAAAAAAACAAAAACAAAAAACCCCTCTTGCAGTGTAGGATTTTTTTTCAGGGATGGTTTTCACAACAGAAAGGATGATCTTCATTTGGGGGTGAGGGAATGGGGTCCTTTAGTTACATGTGTAATTGAGGTTTTTCTTTAACTTTTTAGTTAGTCTTGAAATAAATGATTTTTTGTTTTTAAAGTGTACGTTTGTTCTTTTTTAGAAGGGATTTTGAATTGTATTAAAAGGAACAATCCACTAGCGTAGCTGAGGGAGGGGGGGGGGCAGGGTGCCCCCGACAACTTTTCCTCCCTTTTTTTTTTTCTTGTTGGTCATAGAATTATGGAGGAAAACATGTGATACCCCTCCCCCCCCCCCCCCCCGAGCGTCTATTTTGAGGGCTGGGGAGTCTTGATGTAAATGATCTTTTTATTTTTATTTTTTAAAAATAATATAAGTGTACATTTGTTCTTTTTTGAAAGGGATTTTTTATTTTATTAAAAGGAACAATCCACTAGCGTAGCTGAGGGGGAGGGGGGGGCAGGGGGCATAATTTTTTTTTTCTTGCTTGTCAGAGAATTATGGAGGAAAACATGTAATAACCCCCCCCCCCCCCCCCCCCCCCCCCCCCCCTCCGAGCGTCTATTTTGAGGGCTGGGGGAAAAAAGTACCGCACTGAGCGAGTTTGGGAGAGCTGGCGAGAAGATAAAAATACGGGTCTCCCTTCAAGCAGAGTTTTAGAATTTAGAATTTTTTGTTTTTTGTTTTTGCTTGTCACAGAATTATGATTATGGAGGAAAACATCTGATAACTCCCCCCCCCCCCCCCTCACTGAGCGCCACTGGAACAATCAAAATACCGGGAAGAATTATCTTCTAACTTTTACTTTGCATTTGTGAGTAAAATTTATGTTGCCATTCACTAACGTACCCAAGGGGGCCGGGGGCAGGGGGGGGGGGGGCAGAGTGCCACCTGACAAGTTTTGAAGAAAAAAAAAGGTTATCGGGTTCCTGAACAAGATTCTCGACACCCCCCACTGAGCGACTTTTGGAGGGCTGGCGAACAATTTTCGGAACTGACCTCCTCTTTTTTTTTTCTTTAATGCTTGTCAGAGAATTATGGAGGAAAACTGGACCCCATAAAATCTGATAACCCCCCCCCCCCCCCGATCCACTAAGCGACTTTGGGAGGGCTGGCGAAAAAAAATTCTCGACCCCCCCCCCCCCCCCCCCCCCCCCGAGCGACTTTTGGAGGGCTGTTGGGGGGGGGGAATTGTCGCCATTGATAACCCTTTTTTTTTTTTTTAACCCCTCTTGACACCAAGGTCCAGACGCCACTGTTGCCATTCCTTTCCAGCTTTCATGCCTGTAAGTCACCACTCAATCACAAGTCTTATACAATACTATTCATTTCCATCAACTTATGATTGACCATTCCAGTCAAAGCTTATAGTCTTCACTCTCCCTTTCACATACGCAGGCATGACAGGGGTGTCGCTAGAGAATTATGAATGGGGCAATAGTAACTGTGCCAAGAAAAAAATTCCCACAAATTTCCAACAATGAAAAAGTAAAACTGAAGTTTATATTTTTATATATTTTTGGACATGCCAAAATACTGACAGTTCGAAACGTTACAAATATTAAGGTGTATTGCCATCCCGCCACACCAGTTGTGCATCCAGGATTTTGTAAAAGATGGGGCACACATTGCAGAAAATTCTCTGACAAGTTGAAAAAGGTCATTTCAAAGGAGGCGGGGGGATGGGGCACAATCTTGAAGTTGTGTACTGAAGGTATGTCACTCTGTATCAAGGGGGGCATGGGCCGGAAGTGCCCCCTAAATCTGATACTGCCCCCTTCCACCCCCACCCCCTCGAGCGATACCACTGCTTTTTCTCTCATTTTTTATCTTTCTCATTCCATTCTAACTCTGGCTTACCTTTCACACAAACTTTTCATTTAACATTTCTAGTTATGGAACCCCTGCCCCCCCCCCCCCCCCTTTGAATACTCTATGTAAAAGTATATCACATGAACATTATCACTAAAATGAGAATTCAAGTTAGAATTAAAAAGCTCTCAGAATATGTAAATGTTAAAGGTAACTAGATAGATGACTTTCCATCCCCTTAACATGATAAAAGAGATGAACTAAATCCTTTGGTTTTTTTTGTCTATTTAATAACAATAAATATCAATTCAAATAACAAGTTTATAATTTGAAAAAAAAAAAAATTGAAATTGCACATCCTTGCAGAAGTCAAGTGGTAAGTCAAATTTTCATATCACTTACTAGTACAGTATATCACTGAATGAATATTTGGTTTTTCTCACAAGTTCTCAAGCAATTTGCATATCAACTGTTTCATTCTATTATACTGTTGAAATGGTCACTGACATAAATCAAATCTAGGTTTTGTTAAATTTCATTTCAGCTGAAGGCACTTATTTTTTAGAATTTCAGCAAATGCAATATTCAAACAAAAATCCTCCAAATCAGAAACCCTTGTTAGGGATATCTGTATTGTTTTATTCTGAATGAAATCGCCAACTTCATTGCATGTATCCACTCGTGAGACTGCTGATCTAGCTTACAGGAATGAAGAGCTGTAGTGGTAATCCGTAAGTCTGTTGAATGAAAAGAGAAAATAGAACAAATTAAAAACTATTAAGGTCGTAAACAATAAGAAAGGACTGCAATGTGCCAGATATGTATATGCATGACTCAAACAGAGTGAATATTGCTTGATAAAAAGCTATTTTACCCACATTCATTAAAATTAAGTTCTTTTGTAAGCATGAAAATGGAAATGATGAATCCTTATAAAAATTAAGTAAAATTCCTATATTTGACTAAAAATTCTTTTTCAGGTGAGATGGAAAGGAAATTACAATAGTTTTAAATAACTTGCTTCCTCTTCAAGTTGTGTACTACTGATATAGGCCTATTATATATTTTTTATATTGATATATTTTTTGAAAACTTTTTTTTTTGTGGGGGGGGGGGGTAATTGCCAAATTCAATTATGCACAGTAAAGGCCTACCTCTCCAAGCTTGAGCATGCAGGTCAGTATATCTGCTCTTTGTTCATTTCTCTGGATTGTGTATCTCAATATTCTTTCACCATCCATTGTAAAGAATCATGCTGTGTAAAAAGAGGATAAATAAATAAATTTGTAAGTGCAAGTATAAATAATTTAGAGGTACACAATATATATTTCACAGAAATACTTGTACTCCACTAATTGTGACTTTTTTTTTTTTTATCTTCTCAAACATCTAAATACATCTAATTCAGATCATAGATCAAAGCTCAAAAGAGACCGTTTTCACAGATTGTATTGTGAATAAATGTGAAGTGTAATCTTCTCTTTCTTTCCCATGCTTACACACAATGCTGGGCTTTGTTGGTAATGGTTTAAAATGTTTGCATTAAGGACAAGCTATTAAAAAATCAATGGCAACTAGTAAGGGCATCTGTAATATGCTTTTAACTAACACATTTAGGGACCCCTGGAAGCCCTAATTGCTTCTATAGTTCATTTCCTTGTTTCCTGTTAAATTACAATATTTATGATAATCATAAAATGATTCAAATTACACTTTACATGTATAAGCATATAGATACTCAGGAAATGTTCTGTAAACTTACCTGTAATTTAGGAAGGCTAGATTTCTGCTTCATCATGTATGGTCAGTTTGCATTTGCGCAATGTTTGAATAACATTTCTTGGGTTCCTTTCCATTTTGATCTGTTAAAAAAAAAATAATGAAAACAAGAGTTGTCATTTTTGGGGGGTCTTTCTTGTTACAGTCATAGCTACATTGATAATAATTGTTTTTATCAGGCAAATAAATTCCAATTCATTATTTTTCAAAGGTCAAAATTCAATAATCATCAGCTATCTTATGTTTATTAAGGTGCATTCAAGCTACATAAGTTTCTTGGAAAGAAAAAGAAACAGCCTCAGCAACAAAACTTTCTAGTGACGTGTGTCTGAAATTTTGAACAGGGATCCCTAAACTGGCTTTAACAACCAGACTGAATTTTTGCCCAAAATACATTTGCCTCCACCCCCCCCCCCCCCCCCAAAAAAAAATCATATTCTATCAGACTCCAGTTAATTTAAGTCAGTTTAATTGACCAAATGGCATGAATTGAACCAAATATAGTAGATCCAAGTCTTTTAAGAACGAAAAAAAGTCAGGCGTGAAAGTGAAGTTGAACAGAGTTCTTATTAAACATGGTTAGAGATCTAGATCTAGATCTTTTTTGACTTTGTCCCCTAAGGCCAAGCACAGCTTTAGCCCTAGCTAGGCCTAGCCAAGTCTACATCTACTCAAGATAGACTATCCTTCAGACTTCCGTTTATGGAATAAAGTTTCAACAAATATTCAGAGTTCAAAACAGTAAACCTCGTGTAACATTAATGATTTTATATCAGCACTAATTCATATCTTATCAAAATCATCGATATCGTAGAATCCCACCACACAGTCACAGATTAACCCAAATCGTAGACCTACGTTAACCGTAGACGTAGTCTCGTAGTTGGACTAACGAATACGCTTGTGTGCACCATACAGATGAACAACATGAGGAAATTAAGCTTATGGTTATGCAATACAGTCTATCACCATTTAGAGTTTAATAACGTTAGATCTGTTTAGATCTTCTTAGATCCAACTTGTTTGCATGTATTGAATTTTTGACGCTGTCGAAATAGCCACCGCGCCAGTGGCTGAAACTGACCCGTGACTGCCCGGGTAGCTGTCATGAGCCGCAGCGTGTGAGGACAGCGATCTCCGTGTCAAACTACATCTCGACGATAAATTTAGAACTGTAATTTCGAGAGAAAATTGTTTCAATCCTTTTTCAACACAACTCTTGTGAATCCTTTTGAAATATAGATAAATTATCATAGATCACCTAGAATTGTACAAGTTATTTTTATTAATAAACTAAATGTACGAAATTTAATGATAATTTGAGCTCTACTCACCTTGTCCTTTTGAACTAAAATCTCTCATTTCGTGCGGATGACATCATTGCATATAATCTGCATAATTAATAGTCTTGAATTGACGAAGTTGAGGTCAAGTAAATTTTGATCGATACTATCTAATTATGTACATATTCATGACCTAGCATCCAATCAAAGTTTCACAATAAACTGACACGCACAAGAAATATGAATAATGCAACGTATCGGGTGCTTATCGGGCTCTTCAAATGATCCGAAAGAGGCGGGGCCTAATTCCATTCGCGTAATGATTTCCGCGCGTGCTGCTTTCCGTCTAGTAAATCTATAATACGTCTATGATCATGACAATAATATACAGGATGAGCGTGCGTAACGTGAAAATGCCATGCAATATACTGTACGATGTATGCGCGCGGATGGACACAAGAATCTACGCAATATACCGCATGTAATGTATACACAAGATAGGAATTGCTAAAAAACGTCGAAGAACCAGCTGAATGCTAACCCTTTTTCTCATCAAAAACGTCGAATGTGAGACTGAAAAACACCCCTTTTTCCCAAAGACGTCGTCGACGCCTTGGGTCGGAAATCCGACCCTTATTCGACGTTTTTTTGGACACGCATGGGTACCAACAACATTTCCGAGTGACCCCCCCCCCCCCCCCCCCCGGGATCCTAGCCTACTGGCTGGATGACGTTTCTACTGGATCAATGCCGGCTGCGCCCGGCGTGGCTATGTTACGGTATCTGCCTGTGTGGTCAGCCGTGCCCTTGAGCTGAAGTTAACCTGATAGTCTGGGAGCCTGTCCCGAAATAGTCACCCCATTTTACCCATAAGATTTGACCCCGTAAAGTTACTTAGACCATCTAAGTCATTGACAAAAAGGTTGTCAGCCTGACCGTAGCCGCCGGGTTAAGCCCCCAGAGCCCCCAAAAGGGACCCAAAGTCGGGTCGATTTCACCCCATCTCACCCATGCACCAAACTTTGTCAGTAGGAAGTAGTATGGTGGTGGATCCAGTGTCCGAACACTTTTCAGAAAATCAACGATAGCAAATAAAATATCAAACGAATATCTGTCAAACTAACATAATGAATGCTCAAAGTCCTACAGAAAAAGAAAAACGTAGATTATACGATATTCCCTTCCGAGTGAACCCCCGAGTGAACCCCTTCCCAACGACGCGGCGTTTTGGTCCCTTGAAAAGGGTACTGTATTTCCGAACGTGTGAAACCTATGGGAAAAGACACAACCTTTGCTTCAATAGTGTGGTTTTCATACGCGTAATCCCACGCGTATGAAAACCCATTTTAGGTGCTTAACTGTACACGTTCGGTAATATAATCTGTTCGGAATTACAATCCTTGACTATATGATTGGACATTACAAAACACAAAAAACTGACAAAGATTTCTGTCGGGATGGGGTGTCATATGGCCCCTAAAAATTGGGGTAAAATTTTCCCCTTAAAGCCCAGAGACCAAATTTTGTCAGAAGGAAGAGCTATGGATGTACATTCCAAAAATATAAAAACTGACAAAATTGTACATCGGGAAGGGGGTGTCAGACCCCCTGAAATTAAAACCCCTAAGTGCCCTTTGACAATGCTTTGCCCCCCAAAATGCTCTGTATGCCAAGAAAGACCATTTCTTACCTTCTGACTAAGATAATTCAAAAGCGTTTCATTCAATTCACTTTAAATTTTCATAACATAATTTTGAGTATAATCATCTTTTTGAGGTGCAATTTGGTGTTAGTTGGTATTTTGATTAATAATTTATTAAATTGTGAAAAATGTATTGCTTTCTCAACTAGAGTAGCCAAAAAATATTGTCAGGATTATATGTAAACACAGCCATCATTGACCTTCTGACAAGGCATAATAGAGGAGCTTGCTTAGTATCTGTGCAATTAACACATGAATAGTACATTTCAGCCTGGCAGTTTTTCTTCCCATACAGAACATTTTGGGGGGCAAAGCACTATCAAAGGACACTTTGGAGTTTTCATTTCAGGGGATCTGACACCCCTTTCCCGATGGACAATTTTGTCAGCTTTTATATTTTTGGAATGTACATCCATAGCTCTTCCTTCTGACAAAATTTGGTCTCTGGGCTTTAAGGGGAAAAATTTACCCCAATTTTTAGGGGCCGTCTGACACCCCATCCCGACAGAAATTGTCAGTTTTTTGTGTTTTGTAATGTCCAGTCATACTACTTCCTACTGACAAAGTTTGGTGCATGGGTGAGATGGGGTGAAATCCACCCGACTTTGGGGTCTCTTTTGGGGGCTCTGGGGGCTAAACCCGGCGGCTACGGTCAGGCTGACAACCTTTTTGTCAATGACTTAGATGTTCTAAGTAACTTTACGGGGTCAAATCAAACCAAAAATTGTAATGCCTCTCGGGGGGGGGGGGAATCAGAGGGGGAGAGGGCGGTGGGAAGGAGAAAGTGCGAGAGAGTGAGAGAGAGGGAGTGAGAGAGAGAGAGAGAGAGAGAGAGAGAGAGAGAGAGAGGGAGGAGAGAGAGAGAGAGAGAGAGAGCGAGCGAGAGAGATACGGGGGGTCTGAATCGCCCTGCCGTTCGGCTTTGTTTATTCCGGCCAAAGCTGCGCGCTGTTGACCTTTTTTGTAGGTTTTTGATGTCAGTGAAATTGTGATTTTCTGGTTGTTTGTAAACTAAGGTCTGTAATATCACTGGCCATCCTTTTCTGACTCGGAACTTCGCTTTTGATCAATTCACTATTTTGCTGTTATTCTGCCTTATTGATTTTGTATTCTAATCATGCAAAAATTGTTTGTATATTGTGATCCTTGATGATTCGCCAATAAAAACATAATTATAAAAAAAGTAGATTAATAATAATGTGTAACTTAACTGACCAGAATCGACTCTAATTACTTATTAAGTTAGACCTCTAGAGTCTAACGTTAACTCTAATGTTAGAATTTTAACTCTACCAGTTAGATCTAAAAAAGTTAACGTTAGAATCAGTGTTACTATACTTAATGTTACTGTAAAAATATTTGATTCCTGTTATTTGTTAGACCATGACCAAGTAAAATTGATTCCAATTCCTAACTTAGTTTCTCGTCCGGATTTTTGTAAATTGAGGAGTGGGGGGGGGGGGGGGGTTCCATGTTATTTGAAAGACTAGGCTATATTCCCTGTGCATAAAAGAGCTATTGGCTCAATTTCAACACAAATTTTATAATTTTGTTTTATTTGTAGACTAACCTTAGGTCTAATTACATGCAGTTGATATAAGGCTCAAACAAAGTTAAAATGCCTTAGATCTATATTAATAATTTAATGATTTTGGTTACCTCATTTGTCCAGATGTCGATCTCCCTGATAAGACTAACTTGTTAACTAACCTTAGACTGAGTTAGATCGAGAATCGATTCAAACAACAATTTCCTGTTAAATGGAGCATTCATTATTTCATACTGCAGTTCAGTTCCAGAGCAGAGCCTGTCAACTAACTTGGATGACATGGTCATGGGATGAATTCTTCTAAGTCTAACTGCAGCAGTGAAGAATCTAGACCTATACCATCAGGCACTAGCACAAGTAAACCTGTCAGGTAAGTAGGCCTATATTCTTTGGGTTTAGATCTGATGTTAGATAGATCTGTTACAATGTAGATCTCTAGATCAACTTCAGTATAGATCATATAGATTAGCTAGGAAAAGAAAGATCTAAGGTCCAGGTCTATAAACTTGGTGTCGAGGGAGACGGTTATCTAAGTTAGATGTAGACCTAGACTTGGAGTTTACTTCTTATTAGACCTAGAGACTCTATACACATGTAACTGTTAAGGCGGATTCACACCGAACACGACACACGACAAAGCTGTCCACATTCCCCGTTGAATTATATACAAACACATACATACCCCGAGGGGGGGGGGGGGGCACTCAGTATATAGATTATAGTGTGCGGTGGGTAAGCATACCATATTTTTCTTGTTGAGAAAAGAAGAGAGAAAACCGTTCCAAAGCACCATTTTTTTTTTTTTTTTTTTATCGTTCCGTCGTTCCGGCCCGCCTCAGCCAGTTTCGAAAAAAATTTTGGTGAAAAGTTGAAAACGAGTTTCATTCAGGTGCTTAATTCCTCCGGGCTTTCCCAATTCCTTCCAATTCGGTTCCAGTCCACCCCTGGGTATTTATTCATGCTGAGCGCATGCTTGCGAATTAACTCCGCTTATATGAATACACACACCATAGACTTGCCATGACACACAGCGTACACATGTGTTTAGCCTATCGGAGCTTGTGGGAACCAGTTCCGTATCATCACATTTATATTGTAATCCAGTTCCAAAGACCCCCTTTTTCCAAAATGTTAGTTCCGAAGACCATCCTTTTTATGATGTGCTATTTCCCAAGCCCCTTTCTTTTGTTATGCCAGAGGCACATACCTACCACTTTTTGGGTCGAGTGCACCCCCCCCCCCCCCCCGGACACACACACCCAATATTCCAAAAATATTGCAATCAGACTGTTCAAACTTCAAATTACAGTTTGAAATAATCTTTCCGGATATCCATTCTGTGGGGACGCACAACGTTTTTAGTACTAGACCTCTAATTAAAAAATTAGAAGTCATTATAAAATAGTGATACGAAAATCAAAGAAGCGTGAGGGCATTTTATATATTTATTCTGGTTAGTGTCAAGAGGTGGTTTAGGTTGCAAGTTTTTCTGTATATTGGACCGGGGAGGGGGGGGGGGGTCATTCTGTTCCTGCGCTCGCGCATGTTCACCTTCTCGGATCTGATGATGTGATCACAATATCCATATCAAACTTTTGCAGTAGTCCTCATTTTTTAGATAACTTTGTCCAGTAAAAGACACGCATGATAATCTTGAAGAGTTAAGTAAATTGAATGGAAATAATAAAAATAAAAGATAAAAAGTAAACCAAAAAATGCTCTTTAACGAAACACCGCTATCACCGTTAAAACATGATGATGTATATCTGTTTTAAATTACTATTGCTAACAAAACAGTTGAGTAATAAATGCATATCAAATTCTTTTTGAAAAAGTTAAATTGCCTCCCATGATTTGATAAAAGTTACCTTCTATTCATATATAATGCTCGAAAGATTTTTCATTTTATAACATTTATATCAAATTTTCTATATTCTTCATTCCAATTAAGTAAATTATTTGAGAGCTGAACTAGCCTTTAATTTCATTAATTTTTATTCACTTTCTAAATATCTTGATGGGTTCTCATCTCCATCATAACCACAAACAATCAACCACAAGCATTTCAGGGGTTTTTCTTATCCAAATAATTATTTTTATCATTGTAGAAGGTTTTCACAGATTTTTACACAACATACCGAATTACACCTTCATTAAAAGACAAAGTGGACAATATTTATTGTTCCAAATTTGTTATATAAACCGTCAATGAAGTATAATAAATTATATATTCGACTTTCACGCTTGGATGTGCCCATTCATGTAAAATCAAATTAAAACGATGAAAACAAAAATCACGAGACAGCAGAATTTGTTGTTTTGCTTTTCAAAACCAAGCAGTCCTAAGACTAAAGTTTTTGACATCCAGAGGTCAATACTCCTTATTGCTTCTCTATTCTTTTACAGTGTTGAACAAGAATGTCTTACAGATGCACATGTTAATTAACGTTTTAATGGTTAGGCCTACTTGGTCCATTTTTGCAATTTTCTTAATCAACTTCTATAGCTAAATGAATATGCCCATCCAAGCATGTGAGAGTTCAAAACTTGGATCTTCATTGGTGTCGGTTGAGTAATAATTGTTCTATGATTTGATATATATTCAATTATATTTCTTTTACAGATTATATGAAAACTTTGAGTAATAAAAGAGTGTCCACTGTTTTTTTTCTACTGTAATTTCAATACATATGTCACTCGCCAAAAAATGAAAAACAGTTCTGTTTATTAAAAATTAATAGTTGAATGTATTTAATGCATGAATTTATCAACATTACCAAACATTTGATATATATAATGTTTGTTAAATTCAAATAAATAAAAAAGAATAAATGATTCTTGCATTTATTAAAAAAAATAACAAATGCATGAGTCATTGACACAAACTTATATACAACAAAAGTTATCCATCGATTGAAAAGTACATACCACATGTTCTAGAAAATGCAAGATATGAGTTTAATGTTTTATGTAAATTTCAATTAAACCTTTTTTACTACAGTCAAATCTACCTTAGAGACAACATGTACAGAACGAGCGCCAGGGCCCCGTTGCATAAAACTTACCATTAATGGTAACTCTGCTATCAATGGTAACTACCGTGGTAACATCACTCAACAACCAATCAAAATCAAGGTTTCCATTAGAGTTACCGTTGATGGCAAAGTTACCGTTAATGCGAAGTTTTATGCAACGGGGCCCTGTTCATAATGACCACCCTAACTGCCCGGCTGAAAATTTGCGTGTTTAGCGAACTTTATATGTATTAGTATTGTTTAATTTTTGTTTTCAAACATTGTCAGTCGTAGATCAGAGAAGAAACTAAGTACAAAATTTGGATGAAATCATACTCTTGTGGGGGGGGGGGGGGGGGAGAGAGACCGGAGTACAAGCTGTAAGATCGTTAGAGAGAAGAGATGAAATAGATATTGTAGTTGATAGTAAATTCGGTTGAAAGTATGAATAAGAAGTTGAAATGAAGTTGAAATTTCATAAAATCCATGTCATATAGGCCATCGAAATCAAGTGTAGAGTGCATGTACATGTAATAATATGAAATACTTTTTGACCATAATGTCCAAATTCTACCAATTACACTTGTAATTTTTAATTCTTGAAGATCATGTCCAATTAAAAGACATGTCAAGATGATTAAATGGACAATATGCTATTCTAGCATCTATTATTACAGGGGCCGCAGAGCGTTTTTTACTTCAATCATTAATGGCAAATTTCGAGCCTCAGTTTTTCCGGCATTTTTTTTTTTTAACGTGTCTACTCACCCCCTCCCCCGGTTCCGCGGCCCATGTATTATATTGGCATCATAAATTTCAATGAAATGTTATTTAATTGTACATTAGATGAAATACTCTTCACTTTTTGTGAAACATTTTTTCCCCCATTTACCCCCCCCCCCCCCAATTAAGTCAATTAAAATTCTCATGTAATATATCATGGCTCTTGAACAACTATTTATATGCCTGTACATGAACTTTGACATCGCTTAAAATTATGATTCAAATGGTTATAACCATTGCAACATTACATATTAATAACATACATTTTCATGTACGATAAGGGTTACGCAATGCCTGAATCACATCCGTTTATTTGGGGGAAATTTTAAACAACTAAAGGGACCTCTAAATGACAAGTGACCAAATTTTTGAACATGTATTAATAAGAATCCAACCCATACATAAAACATACAAATTTAATATTTGACAGATGTATGATAGGCAACTCAAATTTGAGATCTCTTACAGCAACGTTTTCTCATGACCCCATGGAGGAAAATGTATTTTATCTCTTACAGCAACGTTTTCTCATGACCCCATGGAGGAAAATGTATTTTACAATCACAGGCTACATCATGTATCTTGCAAAAAAGTGAATGATATATCATAGAAAGAAAACAGTTATCCTAATAAACATTTTATCTAAGATTCACCCCAAAATATTTTTACAATGCATCAATTGTGAATTTATTTGATTTTTAGTTAATAACTTGATCACATTTTGAACAAAATCCTCCAAAAAATACTAATTTACACTATCTTGGATGGTGCAATGTCTGATTGAAGACACACTAATAAATGATGGTAACGCTTGTTAAAAACATGGAAAGAATGATCAATTAATCATGAAATTATAAGGGGAAATGTCTCACAAAATGATTTTGGGTAGAATTAAAAAAACACATAATGAAACGGAATTTACTCTGTGATATACTGAGTCATTTCGGCTTGATACACAACTTGGTGAATCTCAAGTTTAACTTTGGAGAGTAGAGGTTGGGGGAATTTTTTCAAGGTTGCTCCCACAGAGTTCAAAAAAGAGGATATTTCGTCATCGTCTTGTTTTTCAGTGTGTCGTTTGAGACACTCAAGCATCATATTTTTGGGGGGAAATTGGGTTCCTGTACATGATTGTTTTTTAGAATGGAGCTGGGGTGTTTCATCGCCATTAGGTGCCTCCGTTTCTTCCAGTGATGATGTACTGACATTCCCTTCTCCATCCTCTTTTCCTTCATCTTCATCATTTCCTTCGGTTTTTCCTCTTTTCCTTCATGGTCGTAATCTCTGGGTAGATTAGTACTGGTCCTTTAAAAAATACAAGAAAAGAGTAAATTATTGAATGGGTTTTCATGTGCATGAAATCAGATTCATTGACCATGTCTCTGTTATTTATTTCACTTATAAAAGAATTTTACTTTGCGAGATTTATTAAGAGATATATATATATATATATATATATATATATGCAAAGTCAGAAAATATTTGGAGATGATTATTGATCAAATCCATACATGTACTTAACAATAGGTTTGTGCCATAAAAATTAGTAATACATGAAGGTGAAGACTTGAAGGTGTATATTCCTAACTATAAATGAATGTATAAAGAAAGCAATCAGTAATCAAGTAACCAAAACAACCAGTAATTGAGTAACCAAAACAACCAGTAACCAAGTAGATATAGCATCGTACACTCTCAGCAAAATTTTCAATAGTTAAATTTGAGATATTGAGAAAAAAAATCACAATGAAAATAACACACATACATTACATGTTCATCTCTTACCTGAAGTATTGTCTACGCTTGTAATGAAGTAGACTGTACTTACTCTCTTGTGTACAGGTGTGGGACAAGAAACTGCATAATATCTGCATACTTGTACTTTTTTGTTGATGGGCTGGCAGCAGCTCCAATACTCTTTGCTCCTCTCTTTCTATTCCTCTTGAAGCAGTCAGGAATATTGGTCCATCTCTTTTTAGAAGTTTCTTCTGCAAAATTCAACATGAAATAAGAAATTAATTATTACACTCAGGCATTATTATTTATTCACACAGTTATTTGGCTTCTGGAGATTCCTTTGTCAGCTTAGCGTACAGCCACATAATGGGGATATCCACTGTTGGGGGAATCATTTCCGAAGTATGTGACGCAATCTGGAGGCACCTGCAGCCACAGTATACATGTATGTCAGCGCCAACATCAGAGAATTGAAAGGATATCAGAGATGGGTACAGCAGAAGATGGCAGTTCTCTAACTGCGTAGGTGCGATTGATGGGAAACATGTCGTTGTGAAAGCTCCCCCCAGAAGTGGATCAACATTCTACAATTACAAAGGGACATTTTCAGTGGTATTGCTAGCACTGGTAGATCACGACTACTGCTTTACTGTGATTGATGTGGGGGCATACGGGTCACAGAGTGATGGAGGCATCTTTGCTGCAAGTGAACTTGGGAAAGTACTCCTCAACAAGGCCTCTCTGCCGGATCCGGTCAGCCTTCCAGGAGCACCACAGCTAGGCAAATTACCCCATGTCATCGTAGGTGATGAGGCTTTTCCTCTGAAGAGCTATCTGATGAGACTATATATCCAGGGCGTCAACTTGACATCGAAGAGTCTTCAACTATCGATTGTGTAGAGCCAGACGAGTTGTTGACAACGCTTTTGGAATCATGGCATCCAAATGGCAGATCTAATTCTATCATCGGAAAATTCACCTCCATCCTGATCGAGTTGATCGAGTCATTAAGGCAACCTGCGTCCTGCACAACTTCATCCGGAAGACAAGCAGCATCAATGGGACATCAACACCTCCTGACATTTATCTTCCAGAGTACAGCTGCCCTCCGTCCTTCAAGAATCTGCAATCTACAGGGAATTAATGTTCAAAGGATGACCAGCAAGTACGTGATAAACTGACGGTGTACTTCTGTTCCCCAGCTGGTGCAGTACCATGGCAAATGAATGCCTGCTTTGGACATGCAAAATAGATTGCCTTCTTTCCCGACATTTGTTTATGAATGAAATATGAGTTGAACTTCACACTTTCTGAGTCTGTATTCAAGTATACTAGATAAATTTGATAATTACATTTTAACAAGCTACAAGGAGCTGCCATTGTTTTACTAGAATATGAAATCTTCTGACAGATCAGTGTTCTTTCTGAGAAATAAGATATCTTTTAAAGGGATAGATTAACTTTGTGAAAAATTGTGAAATCTTCCCAAAATGCCAGTGAATTGAGTGCAATCCTCTAACTACATATATAATTAAAGATATGTGAAAATATGAGAGAAAATGGAACCCGTTTACTATCCTCAAAAAAGAGAAAAAAGCCAACGATCGCTAGCACAAGTCGCTCGGCTTCTTCGCTGCGCTGCAGTCACAGCACCGGCACTTGGCGATTTCAGAGCGGGTTTCCAGCCCATACGGTATTCTGTGATAGAGCGAGGTATGCCAACCGTAAGAGTTCTTTAGGGTTCGGTGATACTCTATCCCGACATCAATGTTCAATCGTAAATATTTTGATATATAAACGACCGATCAGCTTATAAAACTCAGGCGATTCCTGTCTGACCTAAAGGTTTGCAATTATGATTACAGCCTTAGCTTGAACAGTGATATTTTTTTTTCAATCCTGGGCAAAGTTAATCAATCCCTTTAAAAAGACACTAAAAACATAGAATATTTCGTTTAATTTGTATAGGAGAATACAATGTATAATGTTTATTGCGTTCAGTGATGTGACAACTTTATTGGAATACAATAAGTATTACGTACTAAATATTATTTAAAGTTAACTATTCTCTATTAAATTCATGTGATAATAATTGATTACCAAATATTTAGATGAATTTCAATTGAATTTTCATTCAAATAAATTTGTTATGTATTTACTGAAAAAGGATTATTCCGTTGATTTTATCTGTGATGTATATTATCTTATTGTTCTTAGTTGTTTTTCCGAAAATTTCGGTGATTCTTTTTTAAAAAAATGCTAATTTTGGAGGGACCGTGCATTTTTTGTAAAAACTGCAAGTCCATATTTGTATACAAAGTATGCAAAGGAGATTTGTGCCAATCTTAGATTTAATGAAATAGAATAATTACCAGAAATTTCAAGCTTCGTGGAAATTGCCTTCCATACGTCCTTTATAGAGTGGTGATAACTTGTTGTACAGCGCCTCATTAGATTGTACTTCTAGAATTAACTGTTCATCCTGATCCACTGTTTTAGACTGTCAAAGCAATATTTAAAGAATTACATGGATCAATTAATTATCAGAAAACTGTTACGTTACTTATCATTATCTTTGCATTGGAATGAAATGTCATGATACATGTTTGATTTAGATTACTATCTATTATATTGTTTGTTCAGTATTTTATTTCGACAGAGGTATAGGATTTGGGGTTTGATTGGATTCGAACTAACTTTAGCGACATCACATGAATATAAATATTTTTATGAGAAGCTAACAAAGTCTATTATAAATTCATGCATGTATGTTAATAAGATGGAAGTCATCTTTTAAATGTATTTATTCTAATATTTGCAATATTATATATTCCTATATAGCTGAAACAGAACATGAAATAAAAGAACATGTATTACAATGGAATTGATATTTTACACGATAGTAATCATTTTTTGTTATCTTCAAAAAGCAGAGAGTACTGAACAAATAATGTTTACTGTATCTATGTCATTATAGAAGTAAGAGATCATTTCGAGCAACGAGTACTGATAACTAAAATCAATAATTAGTAAAACTGCAAAGTGCAAACTACTCTCTCTCTCTCTAAAAAAAACAAAAAACGAGTGATCACTGACGTCACTCCCTGGGAGAATGAAAATAGAGTTAAACTCCACTCTTCCTTTTAGAGAGCACTCGATAGTCACTCCATATTTACTCCTAAACAAGTGATCACTGACGTGACTCCCAGGGGAGTGAAAACATAGTGAAAGATCACTCTTTTTTTAGAGAGTACCACTGCACTCATGAATAACAATAAAACATTACAGACGAATGTGACAGACAGAAATAAAGATGTTTCCTTGCATTAACTTCAACATATCTCTCACATTTATATGTATCAGAAATTAGTAACAAATTATTAAAATGAAAATGGAAAAGTATACATGTAAGTCTAAAATAATCACTAGGGTGAGCATGTAATGCTCTGAATGTGAGTGAGAACATAAGAAATACAATGACTTGAATCTGAAATGAAAGAGCTCTAGGTGTGAAGGGGTAGTCTACTGAAAGGATCGACCGCTAATGACATGAAATGAGAGAAAGAGAGGTACAAACTTGACTTAGGCCTTTGAGTCTAAAAAATAAAATAGATGCATTTATATAGCTAATTCATTAGTAACTGATTTAAGATGAAAAATCGAGTCGTGCTATATTCTAAAGTGCTATCATGGAGCTCATACAGACATTAATCCACAAGCAGAATCTATACATGTAGATCTAGATCTATTAAAAAAAAAAAACAAACAAACAAAAACAAAATCTTAATGATTAATCCAGGAAGAATAGAAAAAGAGTGCAATGAAAGTGGTGGTGATGGTGATGGTGATGGTGATGGTGATGGTAGTGGTGATGGTGGTGGTGGTGGTGGTGGTGGTAGTGGTAGTGGTGTTGAGAGCAGTGGTATATCCACCATTAGGTGAAGGTATGATTATTTCCTGCTTGAAAGCTCATTATCTATAACAAAAAAACAAAAAAATTCTACACGAGTACATCACGGGAGCTACCCAGATAAAATACTGTAAGTTCCTTTTCCTGGAAATATTCCGCCCAATCCCATAGGCGGATCCAGGGGGGGGGGGGTCGCGGGGGTCCGGACCCCCCCCCCCCCTTTTTGGCGCGGTTTTTTTTTTTTTTTTTTTTTTTTTTTTTTTTTTTTTTCCCCCCCCCCAAGAAAAATTCTGCCGACCTGATCATGCAAGATACTGCGTAGGCCCTATTCATTACCCATTGTTTCATTCTCCGTCGCAAAGTAGGCCTAAGTACTGTACTGCCATTCCAGATCAGATATGCGGCGCGGCACGCATAGGTTTATGCATGCGACTTTTGATCGTACGTACGCTGTCTTGCAACTATGCTTGCAACCCTCGAGGAGGCAGGCTGCACGCGGCATCATTCAACTTCAAGTCACTCATTCGAGGCAACTCGTCATTCTAGACAATACCAAAGCACAAGTATCCATATAGGTAAATAATTGTTGCTTGGCCAAAATATATAAATGCAGCTCTGCTGCAGGTTAATTGATAAAAACTTTCGGCGCTAGTGCAGTTGATTAAGTAGTGGGCAGTGGCGGCACCAAGGGGGGGGGGGGGGGGGCATGGGGGGGGCATTTGCCCCCCCCCTCCCAGTTCAGAAGCTTTGCCCCCCCCCCCCCCCCAGTTGCCGCCCCAATAATTTTCGGAGTGGAAAAATAAAAGGGTGGAATGGAAAATGAAAAAAAGAAAAGGAAAGAAAAAAGTGAAAAAGGAATGGAGAAAAGAAGGAAAAAGAAAGAAACGGAAACTTGGAAAGCAGTGGCGGCATCAGGTGGGGGGGGGGCATGTGGCAAATTTGTTCGCTCAGCTCGTGTAAATATCCTCATATTTGGGTAGTTTTTTAGCTGAATATTTTCTGTACATTTCCACTATAATAGTGTCAAAATACAGGCCTATAACTCCCACCACATAATCAGGCCGTGAGATGATCAAATTTCCTCATATTGGGGTAGTTTTATAGCCGAATATGTAATTTCTGTACATTTTTACTACGAAAAATGTCAAAATTTTTGCTCGCTCGCTTCGCTCACTCGCAGTATATAACTAACACCTCTTTATAATCGGGCAGTTCAGCTAGATGCTCAAAATGTCCTCATATCTGGGTAGGTTTATAGCCGAATATTCTGTACATTTCTCAATAAAAAGTGTCAAAATTTTTTTTGTCCGCCCTTGCCCCCCCCCCCAACATTTTCTTTTGCCCCCCATTTGCCCCCCCCCCCCCCCCCACTTTAAAAATCCTGGTGCCGCCACTGGTAGTGGGGAATGCATCCCCCGCCGTGGCCGGGGCACGGGCCGGGCGGGCCCGTTCGCTCCGTTCGGCCGCGAGATTACTAGAGTTTGGTTGGATGTGTTAAGTTGTTTTAACGTCATTTTACATCTTTCTTTTTAAGACGTATTTCAATGTCATTTTACAACTCTCTGTAATCTTTAAAATTATCATTGTCAATTGTTCAGTACTGATGTACTTAAAATCATCAACAACAAAACGTAAAGTTGCCGGAGGCAGAAGTAACGGCACATTGAACATGTTGAATGCCGTTTAAATGGTAATTAAATTTATCCGATGATAAATGCTATATAAATTTTTGGTTAAAATTGCAACAGATTTTGATGAAACCAAAACATACTCTCCAAAAAACAATTCTTTATTGGTATTTACATTTCCAACGAAATATCATTTTCCTCAACAAATATTTGAGATTTTCGGTTGAAAATGTAGCGGTCTCGTATTACTTTCATGGGTAGGGAATAATGGACCATTTACCTATGACGTCATTAAGGAGATTATTTCATTAGGTAAACAAATTTTTGTCATTATTTCGGTACCCTGAGAAATAAAAAGAGTTGCTGAAAGCATTGGTAAACTATACTAGTGTGTGTCTGTGTTCATGTTTATGCAAATTATGCAAACGTGCTTAAGGGTCTGGTATTCCCTACACCTACCCTATGGTTGTACATCGCAAGAAGTGAACTTCATGTGTCCATATAAAGGTTAAAGTTGTGAAGGTCAAGACTTAAAGTCACACAAAAGGTCAAAGGTCTGTCAGAGTCAACAAAAAGGTCAAAGTCACGAAATTCAAAGGTAATGACAGGTGCTTGGGGGGGGGGGGGAGGAGGTTTGTTTTCTCCGAGGACTTTTGATATATTTTTTCTTGTTGTTGATTGGGAACGCTTGAATCTGATACATTGCACCATGACTAGTTTTGTGATACAAAACTTATTTATTTTGCCTAATGAGTAGATGCTGTGGTTGATTGTTAAATCCTGTGAATTTTAGCAAAACTGGTATTGGTACTGTTGTTGATCGGCCTTGATTGTGAACTCCTGAATCTAAAGGAACTTTCCCTTTTTTGTGTTCTTTTGTGATTTGTGATTTATAACTCGTGATGATGTAAACACTTGCGAATTGTTATCTCAGGGATGGGAGGAGATAATATAGATGATATTTAGTGAATAATTCTTCATTGCTGTAAAATGTGTACATGTATCACTAAAATTTACTAAGTGTGTTTGTACAGCATGCGCACACCCAATTCCTATAGGTTATCAACATAGTACTTCAACATTGAAGAACCAATCTCAAGTAATAAATCTCCAGATTTTATTCTTATTTGTCTCACTGGACTGTTTGTGTTGATGCCACATGCCATCTGAGGTCCTGCACAGCAATGCAGACTGGAAAATCTTTGAAAACTTTTAAAAAATATATATATACATATATATATTAATACAGTCCAATGGCGCAAATCCCGGAGGGGATGGGGGTATGCATTAACCCCCCTCCCAGTTCTGATGTACGAGGGGGGGGGGGGGTGGCCTGTACAAATATACCCGCACTTTTTGATAAAAGATGGTAATTTGCAATCATTATATATGTATTTTCCATCTCAAATAAACAATAATTCCATGTAATATTAATAGATTAAATGTAATTTCAGTACAAACTAAGACAATTTCAGGCTCGTATTATCAAATTTTTGTGGCGCGCTCCGCGCGCCCTACTATATTTCAACATTAAAATAGTCAAACAGGCAATATATATATATTTATATATTATATATATATATATATATACCTATAGAGGCGCTTGCGTTTGCCAGAATGATAACTTCTCACCCTTTGGACCCCCCTTTTTTTAAAACCTGGATCCGCCCTTGAATCCCCAATTCATCAATCTATGGATACGCAGGGGATTGTGCACGGCTGGTGTTGAAATGAAGATCCCATGAATGATCAACAGTTATTTTGTTTTGTTTTTTTGTTTTGTTTTGTTTTGTTTTAAAACACTAACTTTTTAGTAGACCCTGTAACAAAACGCATGTGTTTAATGCCTGAATATACTTTGATCCAATCCAATCCAATCACACTGAATGAAAATTTTGCGCGAAACAATTTATGTGAGTTTTCAGATAGAAGTCAGTGCTCTATTCAATCATCTAATCTGACAGTTAAGACTAAGTCTAACGTTAGACTAGTCTGTGCAAAATCTTAGACTCTAGTATAAGAAATTTTAAAAAAGGTAACGTGCAGTTAGAGGGGCTAACTGGTGTCTACTTAAGGGCCAGGGGGGGGGGGGGGTGAGATCTATACGATCATGACATCATGGGCATTTCATGGTCATGGACCATTCCATTTTTTATGATAAAGGCAAAAGCTTCCTCAAAATATGTGTCATCCACCGTCCTTGGGCTTGGCCAGGTGATATCTTCCTAAGTTAGACCTGCTGCGGTAGATCTACCAAACACTAACTAAAAGTTAACAGTTGGTCCTAGACCGAAAATTCTGTCTCTCGTTCGTTAGCATCTTGTTTTGGTAGGGTTGGTCGATCCCATCCAGCCAAAATAAGAGGCTAACGAACGAGAGACAGAATTTTCGGTCCCAGATCATCGCCGGCACCCTTTAATGAAAAGTCTAAAATTGACGTTAGACCTTTTTTACAATAAGGTCTAGACTAGGGCTAGGTCTAATTTTACTGTTTGCCTGGATCTATTCAATGTTGGCAAATAACATGTTAGGGTTTATAAGTTAGTAAGTTAGAATCAAACAATATGTAACTAGTCCTAACAGATCTAACGTTACATCAATACATGTATGTGTCAAGTGCGCCCCTTTTATAGACAGCTATTTAACTTAGGCCTACTTAAGGTTGAGTTCAGGGGGCGTTTCATGAAAGGACTTGTCAGATATTTTATCCGACAAATTTGCTCTCAGCCAATCAGATGCAAGGATTTCAGTAGCTTGTCGGATAAAGTATCCGACAACTTCCTTTCATGAAACGCTCCCCTGGACGTAGGTAGTGATGCCTCTCTGCATGTATGTCCAGATCCTGGTTGCCTGATAGGACTAGTACAGTGTACATGTATAATTCTAGATCCTGGTTGCCTGATACGACTAACATGTTAGTCTTTCTAGACGGGGTCCTACTCCTAGATCTATGTTAGATCTTCCTCTTAGATCAAACGTTAGATCTCTACCCTAAGGCTATGTATAAAAAAAGTAGATCTAACGTTAGACCTGGCTACACACTTTGAAAATATCTTCGAAATAGTAATTACAATAACTGCATGATATTCTTCTTATCAATTTATGGGTTATAATAGTCTACTCAATGTCCAGTATGAGCAACAAGTAAATACTAAAACCTACATGTAACTTAAACCTAACTTTAAGTCTCTTTAAATCTACACAATGTTTCGCTGAATAATACTAACGTTAAGACTAAGATGGCGATAATTTACTTTCGCAAGTTGGGTACCGCACCAAAATTTGATTTAATCACATGCCACGGGTTAGGGTTTTGTCATAGGGTTAGGGGTTTAATAGGGTACCGCACCCAAACTAACGTTACATCTAACGTTAGACTTAAGAGTCTATGTGATTAAATCAAATTTTGGGTAGACCTAGATCTAGACCATACCCGGTGCGAAATTAATTTAGTGCCACTGACTGTAACTGTTACTGTTACTGTTAGATCTAACGTTAGATCCATCTAACTTGACCAAGACTATAGATCTGTGTAAAAGATAGACCGTTAACTTTAACTTAGGCCTTAGACTACTTAGATCTCAACAGTTGAGTTAGTATTCTCTTTAAAAAAAAACTTACTAATAAATTAGACCTAATGTTAGATGTAAGTTAGGCCTACACTTAATTAAACGTAGACCTAATTGCTAGTTTTACCATTTAGATTCAAACTGTTTGATCTATTATAAATCTAGTCTTAAGACGTTAGACCATATTTCTAACTTAAAGTATAGGCCTAGGTCTAAATGGATCTAACTTATTATAGACCCTGCCCTAGATCTAGTCTAACAAGTAACAAGTAACATAGTATAACACTAATTAACAGTTCCTTTAGAGGACTACGTTAGACCTAAGTTAGATCTAACTTACAAGTAAGTAACTTAACGTTAAAACAATTTTCACTAAGATGAAGATGAAGATGGATATGTAAGTAACGTGATGATTCTTCAGAATTAAACTGTTAATTTTGACTTAACATCAAGATGTCCTTCATACAACTAATCAAACTGAGATGAAGACAGTCAATGACAATAGTTCAGATCTGCGGTACGGTTGCATTAAACCCCGGTACTTTACTACATAGCTACGGCTCGCGCTCGAAGGATGTTGTTGTTTTTTTTTTTGTGCGGTGCGATAAAAAGAAATGCACGTAAAATCCCGTAGAGATTTGAGAAGAAGGAAAAAGGTTTCTGACAATCAATTACCAACTTTGGGGAAAATGTGATGTCATTGCAAATCCTCGGCGCTGATTGGCTGATGGCCAAAATGTCTTTTTGTCGTGCTGGAAAAATCACTCCCTGAGCGATTTTCTGAAACGACTAAAAACCCCTAGAAACGTCGTGCACGACGTTTCGAAAAATGTTGTGGGCAGTGTGCACGGTGCCATACGGTTTGCATTAGAGCGATTTTTCAGAAAGTCGTTCTTGTCGTTTTGTCGTGTCGTGTGTCGTGTGTCGTGTTCGGTGTGAATCCGCCTTTAGGCCCTGTCCGTGATCTACTTCTAGATCTAGACTAGTATTGTACAAAAAACAAACAAAAACAAAAACAAAAACAAAACATGAATGAGACTGAGAGGTGGGTGAGGCTAATGTATAAACCGAAAATTCTGTCTCTTGTTCGTTAGCCTCTTATTGTGTAGGGTCGGCTCTTCACTCAGTTCTAGTGAAGAGCCACCGTACCCAAATAAGAGGCTAACGAACGAGAGAAAGAATTTTCGGTCTAGGGCCGATGTAACAGAAGGTCTAACAGTCTAGATTATTGAGCTTTTTTTCCCCCCACAATGAGAATTTACCATGAGCCTATGGCCGATCAGTTTTTAACAGTGTTTCTCTATAAAAGAATTGATTTGTCTATTTATTAGAGAGCTTCCAAACTATTTCGAACGTCTGTCGTCACTAAAGTTGATTAGATTGATTAACTTGGGGGGGGGGGGTGTATAATAATCATACACAGTGGCGCAAATCCATTTCGAAATTCGGGGGGGGGGGGACATACACACACACAAAAAAAGCTTATTCAAAAGGTGGGGGGCATGTCAATAAGTTTCGCGCAATTTGTTGCATCTGCGCGTAGCCTGAATGTCATCAGAATGACACGTGCGCGCCACCCACTGATCTCTGTAGAGATCAGTGGTGCGCGCGCACAGAATCAATCTAAAAACACAAAATTTTCATAACTAATTCATAAAAAGGCCAGAATTCTCACAAAACCAGTAGAAGTCAAAATAAGAAAGGTCAAACCTAGAACTCTTACTCTTTTAAGAAACCTTTTAACTGGTTAATTCCCACCCTTAACAGCACTGCTAACCAATTAACAAAATTACCTTGTCACTGCGAGTCGATTACTTTCCCCATAGAAACACGTGTAATTTGGGTGTTCTACGTTTTTGTGAGGCAACATAAAAAGGCCGTTTTTCAAACAAAAATTGGCCAGAATTCTACATGAGATGATTACATTTTTATGCTCAGCAGCTTCTTTGTTTCTTCAATATTCATATTCCTTTTTAACTGAATTAAATTGTTAAAAAGTGAAAAAGATATAAGTATTTCTAAAAGTTGAAATTTACGTTTTTCATGATTAATGTACAGGGTTCTATGGAGGGAATCGCAGAGGGAAAGTGATACGCGCGCGCGCATGGTTGAGAATGCAACACACTTTTTGGTATGCATGTCCCCCTGCCCCCCCCCCCCTTAGATTTGCGCCCATGATCATACATGTAATCTACATCTTCAATCCAGTCCTATATAAATCGGGGAAAAAACCAAAGGAAGCATGATGGACTTTTGTTTAAGGCAGGACCGGGGGGGGGGGGGGGCGGAGTGAATGAAACATTTATTATTTCTAACTTAAATTGTTATTTCCAGAGCCAGAGAATGCCAAATAACTTGAAAGCATGGGTAATGAGATGAATTCTTGTAACTGCAGTGAAGAAGTCGGAGATCTACCATTAGGCACTACATCATACATGTACCTATCAGGTAAGTAGAATCTTGAGGTATAAATAAAGATCTAGATCTACTTTAAATTAGGTGAGCTAATATCATTAACATTATTATCTACGAGGAAATTAAACACTTAATTTGGCTTAGGAGTATTGAAGTATAATCTGTGTGAGTTTAGAGTAAGACAAATAATCTGTAGCTTGTACAAATCAGAATACATGGATCTTTTCATTTGGATTCCTCAAGAGAGCTTTTTTACAGAAAATAATCAACATCATTATCCCTCATTTTTCAAGACTAATAGGCCTAACTGATACATCAAATTTTTAATGTGGAAGTAATGCATATGTTCTGGATAAAAGCACACGATTTTTTTACATGACGTAAATGAACAATAGAGTTATGTAACACTTTTTTAGTAACAGTGTACAAAATGTTTTAAAAATTGTTTTATTTTTTTCAAACAATGCATAAGGTTTAAAAATTGTAATAAATATAAATAAATAGTCGAGAATGAAGTCGTATTACCTGAACAATTTAAACTTTAATTTTGATTTGTAATAGCTGGAGATTCTCCAGAGTGCATGACAACAAAGAATTTTAAAAATGTTTCATTATAAGTAGTGTCAGTAAAGTAATAAATTTAAGAGATAACGTGAATCATTACACTAAATCAAGAAAGTCTTCTTGTTTATACCACTAAACCAAGTATTGAAATAATTGTAGAAAGTTAAAGTTTATATTTTGCACTGGGTATGTGTAGCAAATTATATCTTTCCTTTTGATCATGTAATCATAGCTAATTATAGTAATGTTTTTATGAGAATAATACATATACAAAATTAATTTATGAACACATAGCTCTATTTGGTCATTATTTCATACACATGTGACGGTAAATGAAATAAAACAAAGAAGAAAATATGAAATGAACAGGAAGTACGCGTGTGTGTGTGGGTGTGTGTGTGCGTCTGTGTGTGTGTGTCTGTGTCTGCAAAAAAGAAAGAGAGAGTAAGAGGTACTTGTTCTCATTTCACCTGCTCATTCTTCCTGTCTCTCCCTCGTCTTTCCCCCGTCCTCTCTTCCAGGGGGAAGATCAATGATTTTGTGCAGGAAGGGGCCGAATA
>CM046839.1:20581461-20662589 GCA_025618425.1 Heliocidaris tuberculata
AAGAAAACATTCAACATCTTCTTCAGATATGAATTTAAAGATGTAATTAATATCTTCCTAAGATTTTGATTATGGGAAAATACGATTCAACATCTTCATTAGTTATGATTTTGGTAAAGATAGGATTCAACATCTTCCTTAGATATGATTTTGTTAAAGACGGGATTTAACATCTTCCTAGATATGATTTTGTTAAAGACGGGATTCAACATCTTCCTTAGATATAATTTTATCAAAGACGGATTCAACATCTTCTTAGATATGATTTTGTTAAAGACAGGATTCAACATCTTCCTTAGATATGATTTTGTTAAAGACGGGATTCAACATCTTCCTTAGATATGATTTTGTTAAAGACGGGATTCAACATCTTCCTAAGATATGATTTTGTTAAAAATAGGATTCAACATCTTCCTTAGATATGATTTTGTTAAAGACGGGATTCAACATCTTCCTAAGATATGATTTTGTTAAAAATAGGATTCAACATCTTCCTAGATATGATTTTGTTAAAGACGGGATTCAACATCTTCCTTAGATATGATTTTGTTAAAGACGGGATTCAACATCTTCCTTAGATATGATTTTGTTAAAGACGGGATTCAACATCTTCCTTAGATATGATTTTGTTAAAGACGGGATTCAACATCTTCCTTAGATATGATTTTGTTAAAGACGGGACTTAACATCTTCCTTATATATGATTTTGTTAAAGACGGGATTCAACATCTTCCTAAGATATGATTTTGTTAAAAATAGGATTCAACATCTTCCTTGGATATGATTTTGTAAAAGAAATGATTCAACATCTTCCTTAGACATGATTTTTGTTAAAGACGGGATTCAACATCTTCCTTAGATATGATTTTGTTAAAGATAGGCTTCAACATTTTCCACAGATAGACTTTAAAGAATAAATTAAAACATCCTAATTTCATAGGCTTGCTATGAACCCATCATGTGATCATGTTCACGTCACGTCGTCATGTTACATGCCTTTCGTGATATACTAAGCCCTAAATTCACAAATGGTAGGGGTGTTAACGTTTGTGAAAATACCCCCTCATATTGACGAAGTGTCGGGTTCAAGATGTGAGTATTCGTAGATTTGCATGATACTTTTTTTACAAAGTGTCGGGTAAACTGGACCCAACATCGAAATATAGGGGGTTATTTCACAAATGTTACACCTTACCCTTGGATGCAAGACAATGATTGGGGGTTATTTTGATATCAGATAATGAATAAAAGGTAAAGAATACTTCAAAAAAATACACATGACTCTCTAAATAATTCCTTAAATTTAAGGGCCTGTCTTCGCTAAAGTTCCCATAGGATATGAATTTTTTTTTTTAATGCTAATAATGGAAGTCATAATGACATTTACTCTATAACTGTTCCAACAATTATTGCTAGACAATAATACAAGAAATACTGTCTTATCATAAATTTTTAAAATTTTAGAGGCTGTCATTTGTGTACTTCCAAGTCAGTGGAGTTCAAGAACACTTCTATCGATTCTCTCTCCCCTCAACGTGGTCATTGATTTTTTTTTTCTCCAATCTTCTCCAGCGACTGGTCTGATACAAAATGGAAATTCAGTTTAGAGGTTAAGACTTCACATTTCAAGGAATCTTGAAACACAAACACAGAGGACAGAACTCACTCGTGCAGCAGCCCAAATCAATGATTCTTGAAAGGGGAAAGGGAGAGAGAAGGGTATAGAGCTAGACCTTTGCATGTATTAAAAGGTAGTGAGATACAGAAATAGAGACAGAGAGAGGGGAGAAAAGGCAGCGAGATGCAGATATAGAAACAGAGAGAGAGGAGAAAGAGGCAATGAGATAGAGAAAGGGAGACAGAGAGAGGGGAGAAAAGGTAGAGAGAGGGGAGAAAAGGCAGCGAGATGCAGAAATAGAAACAGAGAGAGAGAGGAGAGAGGAGAGAATAAGACAATGAGATACAGAAAAAGAGACAGAGAGTTGAGTAATGTAAATGAGATACAAAATTAGATATAGAGAGAGAGGAAAAGGGAGAAGAATAAATGACAGGGACAGAAAAAGAAGAGGAAATAGACTGAGGGAGACATAAACTAAAATTGCATTAAGGTTGACAGACAGATTGAGAAAAGACAGAGAAATGACAATTTTAAAAAGGAGAGAGGGGGTAGTGTTTTCTGCAAGTGCTTGAGTAACAACAGGGCTATAATACACCAAGTGGCTTGACTAGTAAAAAATTTCATGCATTTCATAACTGAAATAGAATTTATCATCCCCTCTTTATGAATATTGCTCCATCCCAGTTTTATAATTATACCAGGTATTTGTATGTCTGCTGATCTCAACCTACATTTCTTGACATGCTTTATAAAGTATGCTTCCCACGGGCTACGTAGCTGTATATCATAAGAATTCAGAGATGTAAGAGATATCTGGGTCAGATGCCCTAGTTGAGTTATATCATATTCAGGGTACAGACAAATATGATTTTTTTTTTTAGGACAAGAACTAAAAACATTTTGCAATAGCTTTAACCAAATTCCGTATTTGACCATCTTACCATGTAATGTCAGTAATAATGTCAACTATTTAAATCAAATTCAGTGCACAAGGAAAATGTTTGGTAAACGTTCAAATGCTTAAAAAAAAGAAAATTATCGACGATTCTTGAAATTCAGGGGGAAAAGAATTCTAGAGAGCAGAGGAGAAAAGCAATTTAGAGCTTCGTATCTTTAGCTCCACAATTTTTTCCATTATACTTCACAATAACACTGTGATAACCAGGAACAAACAAACAACCTGCAGACAGCGATGAACATGAGTGCAAAGTTGGCGCTGGTCAATCATAGTATGTGGAATAATTTAATTTCCTTTACATGCCTCTTGGCTGTAAAAAGCAGGTGTAGATAATTACAGGCTTCAGTATGAGGGGAATGAGGCGGAGGACATCTAACTCACTGAGGTGCCACTCCGCACACATCCATCGGCCAATCCCAAACATTGACACAACCAACAGCCAGGGAATAGCATGTCCAGGTTTTATCATCCCCCCCCCCCCCCTTCCCTATCAAATGGAGGGGAAAAAGAGAAGAGGGGGGAGAGAGATTGAGAGACAGAGAGGGAGAGGGGAAAAAGGAGAGAGAGGAGGAGGGGAGAGGAGATATGGGGAAAGAGAGACAGGAAGAGAGAAACAGAGAGAGAGAGGGTGAGACAGGCAGGCAGACACAGACAGGTGGAGAGAGATTGAGAGACAGAGAGGGAGAGGGGAAAAAGGAGAGAGAGGAGAGAGGGGAGAGGAGATATGGGGAAAGAGAGACAGGAAGAGAGAAACAGAGAGAGAGAGGGTGAGACAGGCAGGCAGACACAGACAGGTGGAGAGAGATTGAGACAAAGGCGGAGGTTTTAACAAAAAGGAGAGAGAGTCAGAGAGGTAAGGAGACAGATATGTAGACAGTAAGACAGAAACAGAGACAGAGAGAGAATGAAAGAAAGCAAAAAGTAGACTAACTGACCATCAGACAGGGATAAACTAGCAGATATGTAAGCAGGCAAGCAGAGAAAGATGGGCAGACAGAAAAAAAAGCAAGAAATACATAGAGACAGAGACAAACGGATAGATTGATAATAATATAGAGAAATTGACAGGCAGAGAGAGAGAGAGAGAAGTGCAGGCAGAAAGACAGAAAGGAAAACAGGCATGCAAAGAGAGAAATGTAGGCAGGAAGATAGACAAAAAAACAGAGAGACTGACAGACAGAAATAATGACAGGCATACCAACAGACAAACAGAGATGGTGAGATAATAGGAGATGGAAATGAATGCCCTTCCTGTATTTGATGAATATTCTTCCTCCCCCTGTGGAAACTGTTAAGAACCATGCACTTTTCTCCTCCACATTTTCTGTTTGGCGGTTTTCCCCGGAGAGAGGGGAGAGTGAACAATCAGAGTACAGTCCCAAGTAAAAGGGCATGAAATAAGACGGCAATTTCAGCTCACATTTATGTTGTGGCTACATCCCTCAGGGAACTGAAGCGAGCAACCATTAATATAGAGACAGCTGCTCACTCTACCTCGCAGTGGCTGTCAAAACACACATTACCTGATATTGCAGGTCCTTAAAACAACAGTGGGGTGTAGAGAATTCCCAGCACTTCCGCCATTTTTCTTTCCAATCTACACAATTCCAAACAACTTTGATTATCATGCCAAGACAGATGACATCAGAGCAACCAATTTACGAGTCGTCATGGTGTAATGTACTCAGGTTAAGTAAGGGCAAATATTTCAGCATCGGGCAAGCAACTACTACAGCAACGGCAATTAACTCTTCTGCTGATAATTTCAGCCCTCATAAAAACGATTCCAACAATAACAAGTAAATTTGTACATAAATAAAATTCGCTCATTCAAATTTATAGTAAATTACCATCTACCATAATTAATGATATGATTTTTAAATCAACGTTGATTGCCATTCAAATCATGATAACAACATCTCTTTTTGCTTCCAAGATGGTTTGGATGTTATTACATTAGCTTTAAATCACGGTGCATTTCAAGGAACAAGTCCTGCCAGGTCGCCATTTAACACCTGGGTTGGGTGAGACAACGTCAGATAAATGCCTACTTGAAGGATGAATACAACTGGCCTGATCCTCCCTGGTGAAGCATGCAATGTCGCATAGCAATCAATGGTTAGGCCCCCTTAAGTGCCTTATCATATCTTCTACCTCTCACGTCATCTGCCAAGTGCCAAAAAGCCATTAACGCTGTGTTAAAGTCCTGTATACGAGTTGTTGTATGTGTCATATGACACTTGCTTCAGGAACAATTGCTCCACAGTTTATTTCCTACCCTTACCAAATTCTGGACTTCACCCTAGACTAAACCCCAAAACCCAAATTCTAACCCTAACCCTAACCCTAATCCTAAACATAAACCTAACTTAAAAACTGATTGCCTTTTGCGGGAGTCCCACGCCACCACGCTCATTCTCCCGCCGTCCCACCAGCATCATGGCGGGAGGCTCCTGCTACCACGCCCTTCCTCCCGCTTTATGAAAAAACCTCCCGCCAAACGTGTAAAAATAATTTCCCGCACTGAAATCTGTAAATAGCAGATGACCTTTTTTTTTTTTTTTTTTGCTCATCAGAGAATTTTGGAGTAAAAAGACAGCCGAAAAACGCTAATGACCTTTCTTTCTTTCTTTTTTCCTTGTCATAGAATTTTGGAGTAAAAAGATGCCCCAAAACAATGATTTTTAAAGAAAAAAACAAAATCTCCCTCCAAGCAGTTCCCTAAAGTTGACAGCCCTGCAAATGTCGCCAGAGCATTATGGCTGATCATCACCAGCAAGATTCTCACCTTCAAAGCACATAAGTACTTGCAATGTTGCATGACAATAAACTGAGAAGGCCCCCTTTAGTGCCTTATCATACACTTCTTTCTCTCACATCATCTGCTACAGAGTCAGAAGGGCATTAACTCCACATAAATGTTCATGAGGTAACGTCCTTCTAGCTCTCAGCAGAGGACGTACTCTCTGTCTCGAGGATGTGAATGTTTAGTGTAGCAAACATGATGGAAAGGCGTTACCTGCTGTTCACGCTCCATTGGTTGAAACATAACATGCATGCATGTTTTAAAGATTACACCACAACGCTCATGGGGGGGGGGGGGAGGACAATATTGCCCCGTGAACAAGTGAAATAACTTTTTGAAAATTCCTATGTGCCCTCAATTTTTCTTCTCAAATATGATTTTAGGAGGGAAAAACAATATTCACAGTTGGATAACACCTGGTCTACCTGAATAATAAAAAGAAAGAAGCATTTTTTTTTCTTCACCCGTTTCCAAATGAATTCAAATTTTCTGCATATCTGCTTTTTGCAATCAATGAGCTTGCTCAAGCCTTGCCTCATACGGCAACAATTCATGTAAGATGTATTTTATCTCTTGCAGTTTTAAGACAAATACATAAGTACATGTAACATAGGCCTGTTCCTTTCTAACCAGTGATTGTGGTAATTTAAAATTTAAAATTCAAGAATGAAAATTAGTGAGGTGTATCTATGATATTTGATAATTTATCTGTTGAGCCAGAAGGACATTAACTTGTAACATTTAACACAGTCCTGGGTCTCAACAGACGATTTCATTATTCTTCCTGTTAAAGTTAATGTACTCCTAAAGACGTTCTGTCTCTCAACAGAAAATTTCATTATTCTTCCTTTAACAGGAGTCTGGGTATCTCAGGTGGCAGATGGATGTGGATAAAACTAAAGCGTATCTTTCATTGAAATCTTCCTTACATCTGGATGAGATGATTTCTATCTTTATCTCTTTCCCTTTCCTTTCTCTCTCTCTCTCTCTCTCTCTCCCCCCCCCCCTCCTCTCTCTCTCTCCCCCCCCCCCCTCTCTCTCTCTCTCTCTCTCTATCTCTCTCTCTCTTTCTGTACATGTGTCTCTTTTTACTTTGCACTCTCTCCAATTCTCTATGTCCTCTCCTTTTTTCTTTTCCTGTCACTTTCTTCCCTGTCACTTTCTACTTGGGGCCTCTTTCTTTTTGTGTTTAGTTCAATTTCTATCTCTCAATCTCTCTGTCTTTCTCTCTGTTACTTCATCAGACAATCCCCAGAAATATAGCTGGCCTTCCCACGCAAAATCTTTTCACATCATGTTCAGCGAAGCTCTTTTATCATTGATAGGCTTTACATGACATGAATATCTTCTAGCTAACACTTATTTTTCTTTTCATCTAAAGTGTTGTCACTCTTGTCATTTAACTTTTTTTCCAATATGAACAAAAATCAATCAATTGCAATTTTCCAACAGTAAAGAGGGATTTGGCAAATTATGGATGTGAAAAGTAACTCTGAATTTTTAAACTCTATGACAAAATGGAGTTAAGGTTTGGTAGTAGGGAAAGATTTAATTTTGAAGAAAAAAGACTAAAATTACCTCCATGTATAGATTAGATCTTGTTCATGTCATATTCACCTTTATATTATATCAAAGAAATCATAATCATACATTGCATAACATCTTTCTTACTTCCAAGATGTGCATGTTAAAAGAAAAGAAAAATTCCAATTGGCTTTCACGTGAGTTACAATTAAATTTAAATCAGATATAATAAACATAACTTCCTACATTTAATCACTTCCAAAGTTTCCCTCTACTATAAATAGGCACTTGTATGAACAATGTAAGATACTGTTGATCAAGATATACATGAAAATACAAGTCCTCTACCCTTCAGCAAATAGATTCTACACAGCTATATTCTCTTTTCTTCTACATTTACAGTCACTGTTCTTTGTCTAGAAGGGATGAATATTAACTTCACAGTACTAAGCTAATTTCCATGGGTTATTGGTTTAGCAGTTGTAACCCTTTCACTGCTCCTAATAAATACTTGACATTCCTTAATCAGCAAAGAACATGATTAATAATTGGCTTTAATTAATGTGAAAAGTACATTCATAATTGAACATTGTTAAATTCAAAATTGAATTAATTTACAGGCTAAGGTTATACTCACTGTCATAAAAGTACATTTCTTTTTGCTATGTTAGCACAGTGTCTCCAGAATCTGAGTCACAATTTAAGTCATAATGTCTACAAATTGAATTTCTTTTTCCTTTTTCTCAAAGGCTGCAAATGCAACTCAAGAAAAAAAAGAAGCAAAATCAAAGTTTTCATTTCAATCTTAAAAGCTACTCGTCTTCTCAAATGCATTGCGGAGACAAGTATCTTTGTCAAGCAATTTGAAAAAGGCCTTGAGAAGTCTACTCATCATGGATGTCTGATGTCTGGTGTGTAGGAGGTCACACAAGTTGTTCTTGAGAAGCTGAGTGCCAGCTTGAAAAAAAAATCATTTTCAGTGATTTTCTACTCCATTTAGCATCTCTGATAATTTGAGTATCTGTATATCATCCACGTCCCTCCTTTTCCTGAACAGACATTCCATTATAAATACCCGCTCTCCATTTCTGTCATTATTTTTCACATTGTTGTTTTGTTTGGGGCATGTTGTTTTTTTCTTTGAGGGTGTTCCCTTTGTAAACATTCTGTTTCTCCTTTATGGTACAGTCCCTGCAACCTTCCAGTGCAATTCTGAAAGTTTCACACCTAAACAAAAATTAATGCCTTTTTTTTTCTCTCAATGACAGATAGAGTGCTTTTACATATAACAAAAGCTGATGCCAAACAAGAGCACAATGATTTAGATATATATATCAAATATGGAGTGCTTATTCATTGTGAGAAGAAAATGTTAATCTGAAAAATAAACTTAAATTTACTTCAATCTGAAGAAAATTGCTGCAATCAAATTGAATCCATGTAATATCACACCTGACAAAGATACATGTAACTCCAAGTATTAATGTTCCTACAGAATTTATGAACTGTCTCACTTGCAGTTTTCCAACTACGTTATTATAGTTGATGGCTCAGTGGTAGGACAGTGGTCTCACAACCAAAAGGTCACAGGTTCGGAACTAAGTGGATGTGCTCTTTGGTAAGTCAGCAATCCTTAAGTACCAAGTAAATCCCTTGAATAGGACCTAAAGCCAAAAGTCACTTCCCCCTGTCACTTACCTACAAGCATACAATTGCTTTCTTAACAATTAGGTAAACTAAATGATCAATCAATCAACCACATATTCAAAAGTACACTTTACACACTCACAGACAAACCTCTTTACGATAAGATGATGACCAACAGTTGTTCAATAAGTCCATCTTGGAGGAGACAGACAACTAGCATTTCAATTTAATGTTTGCCTTGAAAGAGAGGCATCCATCAATAGTGCTTCATAGATGCACATTAGGATGCTTTCCAAGGAATAAGAAGAGAAGAGTTGAATCTAGATGGATGAGAAATGATTGCTAGTGAAGGCACTATGAGGCATTGAGATTATTATTACGTGAGAAGGACATGGCTGTCTTTTAAAGGGAAGATGGAGTTCTCGGAAAGGTCAAAAATAATTTGTGAACTTTCTCATTCTTATTATGTTAGTTTGGAAGATTATCATTGTAGATATGCCCCTGAAAAGAATTGCTCTTCAAATGCCTTCACATTCAAAACATGACAAGAAACAGCTGAAATGTTCAGGCCAAACATTTGTGTGTAGTCCCATGTGACTCTCCGCAGGATTGAGTCAATTTCTTATCATTTTGGTGATTATAAAACCTTACAGTATACACCAATTCTTATGTGTTATATAATCAACCTTTTCCAACTGCTTTGAGACAGTTTCTTTCACAATTCAATCTCATGACCAGCACTCAACTTTATCTTTAAAGGTAACACTGGGTACTGGTAATGGCACAGCGTTTCAAGATTTTAAAAAAACTGGGTAAAAGTAAATCTGAATACCATGCACTACATGGAATTTTTGGACTAGCAAATGGAAGTAAAAACTTGCTGAAAACCACATATACTGAAAAGAAAAACAAACCATGACAACAACAAACGTAGAACTATATGTGTACTTTGCGTCTGGACTACCAACTTGATTTCCCCATCCTTTTTTTTATTCTTATTAACATACATTTATATACTGAATATTTGGCAGCTATCATTTATTTGTAGTTTGAAACATTCTGCATAAATGGTGGATTCTAAGCTGTGAGCATTTTACTCATTGTTGCCTAATATCAACATTCAAGATTGATTCTTTAACATCATATCCCTATACAGCTCAAGCCAAGAAAATGTATCTTTGAAGAATAATGCATTTTGCGGCAAGTGTATGATGGATTCCTTGCCTAGGGCTGTGTACGTGTATGACATGAAATATTTTCCCATTACATTATAATTAATAAGGGTAGTTATCAAAAGCAATGAGGGTATGTGGATCGCCTCTCTCCCAGAGAACGTCTTCAAAAGAGTTTCTTTTCTTGAAGATTGCCCATTTCCTTGCACATTTTTTTTTTCCTCAAAGATTGTTTTCCAGTAAAAACAATTTACCAGACAGGATATTGTGAGTTCCTGCAAATCTTCAAACAAAAATAAACAAGCAAATCAATTTTACATCTACAGAAACTAGAGAGTGAACATCCACTATGAATCTCCTGGTGTATGCTGACAACAACTGGCTTCACACATATGATATTTCACACAAACATAATGCCTTGGCAGCACCATCCTCCTCACCCAGTCCTGCAGTGATAAATATACTGCCTGAATGCAATGTTTGGAAAATAGTCATGGAATATGTAGATGTACTTGCTGAGAAGGAGACCAGGATCGACAACTCCATGAGTGACCATGCGATAACCAATAAAAAAAAATCATGTCACAATTCCAAAAGACCAAAATCACCAAGGTGGTGTTGTTGACCTTTATGTTCCTATATATCCATAAAAAGGGTTTTTTCTATCCTTCCCAGATAATATCACATAGTCATGTTGACAGTATCCTTTGGAACACATAAGTACATCCAAATTAACTAGGCATTAATTAGTTTGATAATCAAGCGTTAATATTTTAGATTTATTTTAAAGAAAATCTTGGAGGTTATATCTGTCCCCACAGGATATAACTTTAGCTACAAGGCAAATGTGGCTTATGACAGTAGATCTATACTCATCTAAACTGTGATCACAAGAAAATTTCAAGAGTCCAATTTAAAGGAAGCGGCTATTGGATTTCGATGAGGATAGATTTGTGCTTTCATTGATGCCCTCCTATGGATCAGATATGAGCTCAGTACATCACGCCAAATGAGCTTTTTCCAACCTACTCTAATCTAATACATTCTGCACATGAACTCAAGGTTTTCTGGGCATAGATTAACTGTACAGTGAAACCTGTATATAAAGACCACTCAAGGGAGACAAGAAAAGTGGTCTTTATGAGCAGGTGGTCATTATCTACAGGTTCCTTCAATATACATTTCAATGAGAAACTGTCCAAGGGAAACAAACATTGTGGTCTTTATAGAGAAGTGGTCTTTGTATACAGGTGGTTGCTAAAGCAGGTTTGGCTGTATTTGAATGATACATCCCTGAACTTTGACTGTTTCTTGTAATGGGCTAAAGTATGTAATCTGAAGATACTAATGGGTTATTGCCCTAGAACACAAAATATATTCCACCTGAGTTCCCTGCTCTCTGTTTACAGCTCACTGTGGCATATATCCAGAGATTTACAGGAGCTAGAAAGGTTTGGGGTGAAACATAAAACAAGAAATCCTCCAGAAAATCAACACGAGATCACATAACAAGGCGAGTAAAGCCAGCAACGAAGAAGAACTTCAAAGAAAGTGACGAAGAATCGGAGACCGGGCACATCTAGTGTTGCATCCCTACAACGTGATGGGAATATTCGCGCCCTTTTTTATCTCTTTTGTATTACGTGTCGCGGCCGCAGGCAAGTCCGCTCGGAGCTGGAGAGGCAGGGTCCATATATATCATGTCAACCTCCCATCTTCATCACTTTAAAGGGATGGTTCAACTACACTACAGCTGTCGTTGTTTTTAAGTAATGTCTATTTTCTTATACGATCCTTCGGAAATGGAAACTTCAGTCCATTCTACTCATTGAGTAAACATCATTGTCTGCAGGTCACTTCACAGCATGCCCAAAATTTATCAATAGTACACTATAATTCCCTCACATACATTGTACAACAAATTTTTAATAATTCATTTATGATTCAGATTGGATAGTGCCGTCTATGAATAAAATGCGTGCAAAAATCTATGTATTTTCTTTTGCCAATGTAAAACAAAACAATATTGACAAAATACATAGGCCCGAATTCACGGAAGAGGTTTATCTTAACCCATGGTCTAAACCATGGTTTAAACCTCCACTGTGAACTAAAATAAGCGTATATAAGCGCATGACTGTAAGCCCATTGGACGTGAGGACATGCATGTACTACCCTTATGGAGGTTTAAATCATGGGTTAGATAAACCTGTTTCATGAATTCGGGCCATAGAATATTTGCAAATTAATGAAATGATATTTGTTCATTACAGCACTGTTATTGCTTAGGGAAATAACCTATACACCATATTTGTATCATATTAATGATGAATTCTTGGGTATATTTATTTTGGTATTTTGGTATTTTGCCTTATGTAGTTCTGAGTGATTACTATTCTATGATCTCTTTAATAAAATCTGGAAGAAAAACGAAAAGAAAGTAAAGTTGTTCCTCAACTACCAAAATGGATGCTGATAAAGGAAGCCTACATCTATGAGTAAAATAATTACCAAGCTTCTATTAACTAAGTAAAGTTCTTTCCTGTCAATCAAAATATGAGTTCCTCATTGAAAAGTCATATTCAGTTAAATTTCTTCTGGAATTTCCACCTCTATAGAACTTGGCTGATGACCAAATACTGAGCATATCATCTGTTGAGAGCTAGAAGGGCATTTGTCCTGTGTTAGATGATATGAGTTAACTCCCTTCTGGCTCTGAGCAGACGATATGTCTCTCTGGGGCTCGTGCATGCAGCAGACAATATTTTCTTGTTGTCTAGTCTGAGGAAAATGCAAACACACGCAGATATTGACATTTAACGAAACCCCCTCAGACTGATATTATGACAAACTGTTCTGTGAGGGCTCCTTGCAGCGCGGCCTAATTACCTCATTAGTGACGCCACCTGTTCGATTATTTGTGCATTTACACTAGCTAGGTTCACACAAGAGGCAGTAAATGTTTGGCTCGTGGTTGCAAACTTTGAGGATATCTCGTAGTTAAGGACCGTGTGCAGCCGTACTCTTGGTTTCGGAAACTTAAAAGTTACTTGAGGTTTTGACCCATAAGCAATCTTGCAGTTAGCGCGATAACTGCAAGCCATGGGGGGGTCCTCACTCATAGTCATGCGCTGTGTGTTTCACCAGCGTGAAGTCATAATATGTACAATGACTGCTTACTCAGCTTGTAGTGTTAAACCGCAATAAGCCATTTGTTTTGGTGACGTATGAACCCGCGTTGTTGTCAGTGGGTCGTTGTTTAAACCTTTGAGGTTTTGCTTACTTAAAAGGTTAGAAATATGACAGTGCCGTGTGAACATAGCTACTGTGGGTGGGATGAAAAGGCTATATGAACAGACACGTCTTGGATCTTGGGGCTTACAAACAAGATTTCCACAAACAACAAAAATCTACTTTGTCTGGACGTACATCCATCAATTAAAAAAATGACTACCTTCTACAAAAATACGCATTATGACAAGGGTAAGACATCTTTTGAGCAATATATGTTCAATTACTAGTTCCATGTGAAAAAAAATACAGGGAATTTCCCTTTTTGAAATCAATATTGCTGAAACTAAGAGCCCCATGTCATTATCTTTTCATCCAACTGATCAGAAATAAATTACGTTCTCGGTAATCGGTGGTTAGGAGTCCGCGCAGGGACATATTTCTGCCATTTAATTACAAATAGCAGTTCTTCATTAGCACAATGACTATTGCACACACCTGTTAACATACATTTCCCAACCTCTGTTATGGTTACAAATGTTGCACTGAATTTCAGTTCATCTTCCGATTATGAATAAACCACTCCCACAACCATTCATATCTTTAGTTGATTTGCTTCATGTGATCAACTCTAACTTTTTTGTCAACTTCAGTTAATCTTGCAACCTAATCTAATTCAATGATAAGATGAAAATTATGTCTTTCTTAAAGTATGATTATCTTTTTCTTGTACTAAAGGTTTAAACTTGATGACAATGATGATGATGATGATGATGATGATGATGATGATGATGATGATGATAAGCATGCTTAATTCTTACCTCGCTGGACTGTTTAATCCCTCGGAGGGGTACCAGGGCTGTGCCCAGTAGGGTATCCCAGATCAGTCCTTTAGTCCATAGCTCAACAACCAATCCAACATTCAGCTGATTGGTCTCGCTGCAATGAAAAAGAAAGCAATCATTTTTACACAAATCTGGCATTAAATAGAATATTAAAAAGTCCAACTTTTAAATTAAATTTTAGTAAGTAAACTCATGGTAAATTTTAATAATAAAAATATCTCATTGAACCTAACAGCCACATTAGTGGCTGATTGGTCTCACTGCAATGAAAAAAAAACAATCATTTTGACATAAATCTGGCAATAAATGGAATATTAAAAAGTTACTTTAAGTAAGTAAACTGGTGGTAAATTTTAATAATACAAATATCTCATTGAACCTTAACAGCCACATTAGTTGTTGCTATGCTGCTAATGTGAAGAAAGTCTAAAAATATGAGATTAATCAGTCACGTACATGTACTATAAACTGTAAAACCAAAAGCTTTTGCAACATGAGACTTTCACACAAAGTGATAATGACTGAAATTATTTATTCACTAATATTCCAAGAAATGTTCCCTATTGTGATTCAATTATTTTGCAGAATGAAATTTTGGGGAATCTGCACCACTAGGGAAATTCAAAATTGGCAACCATTTAAATATATACTGGTAAATGATTTCTTATCAGCTACAAGTACATTAACACTTTGATGAATGCAATCTAGTATGGGCTTACATCAACTGAAAATGCTTAAATAACATTTTTTTTTTAAATATCTAGTGCCCCCAGTGGAAAATACAAGGGAACTGCAATTTGTGAAATTTGGAGCAGAAAGCTCAAAAAGATATTCAGAAAAAAATGTAAAAATTCGAAAAATCATCCACAGGGATATTTCACTTTTTCCACCCAAAATCTGTTAAGAGCTCTCACACAGAGAAAAAATGATTTTCAAAGCTCAATTTAAGTCTCTATTTTTGTAACCTATCAAAGATTTGAAGAGTTCCTTGCATATCCACCTCCAAACTCAAGAATCCTTACACAATTTACGGCGGGTAGCCATGGAAACCAAATCAATATTACTATGGGAATCTGACATTGAAATGGCATACCTTGTAAAAATGAACTCCCTTCGGCGACAGAAGCTTAATAGGTTCCTTTATTAGGGCTTCTTTTTAAAGCATAACTTCACAAACAAATCAAAAATATGTGTATCCCTCATCCAATGTTTATTCTAGATGACAAAAAGCTTGTCAAAAATGCCTAGCATAGCAACAACTAATGTTAGCAGTCTGCATTCTATCTCATAAAATAGAATTACATATTATAGGTCAATGTAGTATTTCATCAAAAGGCATTTGGATAAAAAAAATGTCAATAACTTTCGATACATATGTGAACTGCTCTACTGCAAGTTGCTACCATTCAAAAGATATGAAAATACAAAGAAAGTGATACTAAATGTCCATCAATCCAAAGGAAACAAATGCTTTCAAAAGAACTTTAACATCAGTGTTTCAGATGAGTAAACATTATCTTTCATTCAATAAATAATCACAATGCCATAGCCCAGCATGTCCAAATGACCATCTCCTGCTTTTAAAAGGTCAGCCTAGTCTCCTTCGATCTATGCAGCTGTTTGATCGATTTTTCATTTTCCAATGTTAATGTAGGATCGGCCATCCATGCTGAAAAATTCAATATTGAGTGAGTGAGAGGGATCTAAAGAATACGTATAGAGCTAGGCACTGCAGGCTAAGGCAAAAACACCACGACCTTTTCCACATTTTGCCACAGGTAGGAAACTGTTGATGAAAGGAAAAATGACAATCAAAAATGATTCTTCATTTTTCATTGTTAACCAACCAACTATGCTTGAAAAATTTAATGTTGAGTGAGTGAGGTCTTAAAATGTCTACCAAGTATAGCTATGCACCGCGGGCTAAGGCAGCTTTGGTAAGATTGACACTGCAACCTTTCCATATCTGTTCAGTATAAAGCTGGGCACTGCAGGCTAAGGCAGCTTCGGAAAGATTGTCATCTCAACCTTTTCATATTTGTTAAGTATAAAGCAAGGCACTGCAGGCTATTACTAAGGCAGCAACAGTAAGGTTGACACTGCAACCTTTTCACGTTTAGCGGAAGTAACTGTCTAACAAACATGAGGAATATAATACTGACAATACATTTAACCTGTTGAATAATAAACTTTAGAAACATGTAACTGTGGAGTACACAAACTGGAAATGTATTTTATACAGTGAAATCATCTTGAATGTTACTTCTTCAGAAATTTAGACAAATCTCATTTCATATATACCCTGATAGGACACAAAATAAGAGAGTGAAGTGTAATGTCAGCCACATCTCTCCCCTTCCATTTATCAGCAACCATATCAAATACTCTCCTGTCTTTTTAAGTGATGTATAAAAATCTGTATCTATTACCACTTTAATACTTACACATATGAATTGAAAATTTTAGAGTCAGTGATTTCATTTGTTTGTTTTGCTATACTCTATAAGTATGCTAAGAAAAGTATGACAAACATTTTTAAAAAACCAACAAGCTTGAGTCTCTGATGAGCACATAATTGCCTCCAGGTGAAATCATTGGACTGTTAAAAAATGTTATCTTAATTCTTGGATGTGTCCCTTTGCTACCAAATATAACTTCATTGAAGTGATCAAACAATACATAAAACATTGAAAAACTTCATCCCTTTTTGAGGGACTACCAACATTGACTTTCCAATGTTCAGTTATACCTTTAAAATTTTAAGTGAGGAATATATCATGTTTCAGATATTTCTATATGCATGGTTTCAGTTCCCCAAGACAAACATCCAATTAGCAATTGAAGTGGAATCGATTTGACTGAACTTGTTGTATTATTGTCAAAAGCTTCATCTTGAAGTCTGTATCATGTGACAATCTGCAATTCATTACTATCAGGTGCATTCCTCTATTGGGATCGATTACAATTGACTTTCATGAAAGAAGAAAATGAACAAAAAAGACATAGACAGTGCAAACTTTCTTATTTTAAAGGATATCTGTACAAAGAAATATATAACGATAAGTGCATTGAAATTCTAGGGTGGATTTTGCCACCCTATAGGCACAAAACCTTTCAAGGAATAGTAGTGAACGTGCAACATTTTGAATTTGTCAAATTTTCTAATCTACAACACTCATATAATTACAACTTTATATATTAAAGTTATACAGGCCTAAAGCATACAGTAGCAAATATGACATAAAAATTGTCACATAAAGACAACTGTCTCAATTTCTTCTTCTGTTTTTTCATATCTGATATCTCAAGCGGAACTGAAAGTACGGACGTACAGAATATTGCAATACATCCCAATTGGTTGGTTGGTGTTCCTCTTTTAGAAGTAAGCTTTTTCTTGAAGCTCTTCGCTCGTATTGAGTTCTCTCTTTATTAAGATGATGAACCAAGGGAATTTTATCCTTCAACAGCAGATACTTTTACACTCATTATCCATCCCACAGCTCACCTGTGAAGTGCCTTTACTACTCAATGATGACCATTCACAACCCATCTTGATATACAGCCCATTATCTTTCTCCCTTTTTAGTCCAGATTGCTATTTATATTTAGGTTTCATAACGTCAAACACATTCTGGGGAGAGCCTGATAAATTTCTCTTTTTAAATTTCCCACAGCTCACCTGTGCAGTGCCATTACTATACTCAATAAATGACCATTCACAACCCATCTTGATATACAACCCATTTTCTTGTTTTCCCTTTTTACTCCAGATTGCTATTTATATTCAGATTTCATAACATTGAACACATTCTGGAGAGAGACCGATAAATTTCTCCTTTTAATTTCCCACAGCTCACCTGTGCAGTGCCATTACTATACTTGATAATGACCATTCACAGCCCATCTTCATACACAACTCATTATCTCCTTCCCTTTCTAGTCTATATTTCTATTTGATATTCACATTTTGTACCATTAACCTAGTACTTACAGGAACCAGCTGGCTCCTATATTAAGCCTATGAGATAAAAAAAAATTAGTAGTCGATGGGTTTATCCATTCTGGGGAGAGACTGATATATTTCTCTTTTAATTATCTCTACAGTATGACTTTAAAAGAGGATACTGGATAGGAAATAAAAGTCAGGGTAGACCATCTTAAAGTGGCAAAGCTTGTTACTTCTTGCCATTTGTTGGACAGGGTAATAGTAGATTCAGATTTTTTATATATGATGTAGATTTTTAGAATGCACTTGTATTTGATGCTTGTGTGTACGTACAAGCAGCGCAGCCCATCATCTTTATGTTGTCACTGGTTTTGTTAACCATGGTACATGGTATGCATACTCTCGTTCATGATACAAGAGAATGTATAAATTGGGTGTGTCTACGATACTTTTACATTTATTCATTACTTTATCTTTACAACATAATCATAAAAAAGGGACTATCACACCAAGAAGCAAAATTGTGATACCCTCTTTCCTTAAAAAGGCATTTGCAAAGACCATAGAAATAGTATTCAATACACATGAACTACATACACATAAAAACAACAGAAATTATATCTTCAAAACACATCTAATAAGAACCTTACATGACAAAAGAAAATAAATTTCATGCAAGATGGGAACCAGGGGAAATTGGAGACATCATAACAATGGTAGTGCACTCTGACAAAAAGCGTGGAAAGGAATCACAAAACGTGTTTACGGAAACAAGACCTTGGATGGTCTAGATGTCTGCTGACACGCGCAAAAAGGTCTTTGTCCGCGGCTCGAAAAAAGCGCAAAGTTTATGAGTACTGGAAGAGTCAGGGAGGGGAGTGTGGGAGAAAATGGCTTGATAACAATATAATATTGATTTTCATCAGTCATTTGATGCTCACTCAAGAAGATAAGATGAAGGAATCGTTACAGGGTTGAGAAACAATGTCAAGGCTGAAAAAACAAAGCAGGTGCTATAACCCTTTCAAGACAATTGACCACATTTTGTGGTTTGGCTCAATAACTTTTGATTCAAAGCTCTAAAAAATATACCACATGCATGAGTAGAAAGAGCAAAATTTTTTGCACACACTATGTCAATTTTTATTGCATGACCATATTACGTTTGATGCCAGGAATTTTAAAATCCAGAATAAGCTTTTACATCCTTAAATTGGCAACACATTGAGAGGTTAAAAATCATTGTTTATTCATCAAAATTGGCCATTTTTTCAACTTTTCGATAAATTCCTAACCATGCATATTGTTTTCAAAGACATTACACCTTATTAGAACCATGCAGCACTAAAAGAAAAATATTATTGTTGCCAATTTGAAGAACATAATGTGATCAATTTTGCCCTTAAATAATTCCTGTCCTGAAAGGGATAACAGCAAAGGGAAATGAGAAACAGTCAGAGAGGATAGATGAGAAAATAACAAGAATATTTATAAGATGAAATTAAAAAATATATTTATGAAGCACAAAAAAATACATATCACGTAAATTAAAATGGATTAAAGAACTGAAATTGGGAATGGAAACAGATGAAAATAGAAATAAGAGGAAAAGGAAACAAAGAATACGGACTGTGTTGAATAAATTGAAAAGGATAAATAGAGAAAGGAGGGCATAACATGATATTAACAAAGTATTAGATAATGTGCCTACATCAAATTTACATTTATACATTGATTGACTAATTGGTTAATCATCAATTATTTACCAACAGCACAACACACAAATCAGCTGTTTATAGCCAGAAGGACGTTTAGTCCCATAATGTGTAGAGAGTTAACACCCTTCTGGCTCCAAAAAGACGAAGTAATGTATTTACACCAGAGTAGTCTGCTGAGAGTAAGACAGGTGTTAACTCATATACTTTTACAAAGAGTGAAGGCCCTTCTGGCCCTCAACAGACAATATTGTCTTATGAGAGACAGAAGGGTGATAATTCACATCATTTTACATAAAGAGTTAATACTGTATGGGTCTCAGCAGATGATGTGATAAATGGAATAACCATGTATGTGTCATATCTACGATCTTGTAGAACTGAATTGTCTGTTTGGAGCCAGAAGGGTGTTATCTCATATATGTTAACACAGAGTTAATGCCCTTCTGGCTCCAAAAAGACAATATAATAAGCTTTGAAAAACACATTCTTTTTAATTTATGGTAATGAAGTCTATAGCCCAAATTCACAAAAGAAGTTTATCCAACCCATGGTTTAAACCTCCATAAGCGTAGTATGCGCATGTCCTCATGTCCAATGGGCGTACAGTAATGCGCTTACATACGCTTATTTACACTTATTTTAGTCCACGGCCCATGGTCTAAACCTTGGTTTAGACCATAGGTTAAAATAAACCTCTTTTGTGAATTTGGGCCTGTATGTATCCAATGCATTTAAGTCAAATAGTTCTGAAAAACAAAGGCTTTTATCAAAGCTTAGATTTTTGCTTCTTCCACATCTACCAAAGACTACAGACCAGCTATGGTTAGTTGGGATTTATTTTGCTTTCCAGACAGGTAGTATAAAAGGTCTCCTTGACTCCTTCTCGCATCACAACATAAAAATACAGCTCCCGAAATCCAGAAATCCGGCTACTTTCAAAAACAAAAGTGGCCTTCGTGAAAATTAAATGGCAACAAGACCAAATGCATGTATCATGAGTGCAGAAACATTTCAAGGTTACCCGTAATGTCACCCTGCGGCAGCAGCGCTCTAAGAACTAAAGACATCACAAATTATTTGCACGATATTTACATTCATTTATCACTGTGGGTACATGCTAATCAAATCTGTTTACATATACCCATTTGAGTCCACACAAAGCAGATGGTTTTTTATTGAATGTAGACACATCACTAATCATATTTCTATTGATGTGATGCGACAATGAGTCAAGCCCACATGAAGCCCAATTTAGCATGAAAACATTCAGAGGAAAGCGAAAAAGCAACACTCACAAAAGAACACGAGTAGACTGCTAATCAAATTTTGTGTATTCAACCTTTTGCTCACTCTAGCTTGTATAAATCATAGTCTCCATGGACATTTTGACAAAATTATCCTTTAATAAAAGAAAAACTCTGGTCTTGTCCTCGAAATCGAGCATCGCAAATCTTTATCGCCCAGGAGGATTCATGTATCAGCAAGTAGCCTGCGGCAAGGTAAGAATTATCTACCGCGGCGTCTAGTTACATATACCTTCCTTTCTTGCGTTAGCCAGACGAGATACAAGTATGCTTGTGTGCTAGGTCCACTGAAGCACAAGAACCACTACTTTGGTAACTGTACTCCCTTTCTAGTGGAATACCACATCAGTACTTTGGTTACCTCTTCAAAAGAGGCTGCCATATTGAATTCCTTTTTTAAACTGTTGCATTTTTGTTTATGACAGAGAGATGAGACAATTTCTGGCAGTGTCTCTTAGCCTGTGATCTGGGAACCTGGTTTAGTGTAAAGGCTTAGCTTTCGGTTGGGTGACTAGGGTCCAATAGGAGTTCAAGCCTTGTCAGTTATTTTGCTGGAAAATGTGCACATAATTGCCATTGTAATAAAATGATAAGATAAAAAACAATAGAAACATCATCACCTACTGTAAATGTATGGATAAAATTTTTAAAATGCCACAATCAACATATATTTTTTACCCATATATGCACAGTGAAATACTTGTGAGTTCATGTATGCATTTATGCAGGGATGACAATCTGTCATCATACAATCACAATTCAACGATTCTTTTCAAACTCACTCTTTCCTGCTTTCCCAGAAAGCACGAATATCAAATCAAGGTGTCTCACATCCTTTTTTTTAATAACTTCACAGATTGTCTGCTGGGGTGAGAGCCAAAAAGGAATTAACTCATATACTTTTACACATAGTTAACCCTTTCAGGACAGGAATTATTTTCGGGCTAAATTTATCACATTTTTTTCTTCAAATTGGCAACAGTAATATTTTTCTTTTAGTGCTACATGGTTCTTATAAGGTGCAATGTCTTTGTAAACAATATAGATAATCGAAAAGTTGAAAAAATTGCCACTTTGATGAAAAACAATGATTTTGAACCTCTTAATGTGTGGCCAATTTAAGGATTTTAAAGCTTATTCTCATTTTTAAAATTCCTGGCGTCAAACAAAATATGGTCATGCAACAAAAATGGCCAAAGTGTGTGCAAAAATTTTTGCTCTTTCTACTCATGCATCTAGTATCTCTTTCTACTCATGCATCTAGTATATTTTTTAGAGCTCTGAATCAAAAGTTATTCAGCCAAACTACAAAATGTGGCTATTATAATTGTCTCAAAAAGGGTTAATGCCTTTTGGCTCTAAACAGACCAGATATGTTTCACCTCCAAGATTTTCTACATATCATAGATGAGCCTTGTTTCTTGCACTATATACAACTCCATCAAAAAGCACAAAATTCCAAATCAATCTTCCATATCCTGTTTTACCTGGAAACTACATTAAATACAGATGAGGAATTGATTTTGCTAGAAATACGATCTCGATGCCTCATCTTGAAATTATTGATATTCATCCTCAGAAATATCTCCAAAGATTAATGCCAGCTGTCAATAAAGAGCTATATCCCGTGCTTTATAACTAAACACTCCATTTCCTCTCTCAAATACAGGGTGTTCCAAAAATACGACTTTAACTTTAAAAATTCCTTACAAGCGACCTAGTTTTTCAAAACTTAATAATTATTCATCCCAGAAATATCTCCATGACTTAGAGCCACTTGTCTTCAAATAGCTATTTCTCATGGACTTCAACTTAACTTTTCATTTCTGTTTTGATATACAGGGTGCTCAGAATCTATGACTTCCGCTAAAGCAACAACAACAAAAATTCTTGAGGCAGCAATGTAGCATCTTGAAATTATAAACCCTGAAAAAGAAACCTCTATGGATGGAAGCCATATGTTTTCTTACAAAGTATATCCCTCTTTTTTTCAACTGACCTTTCAATTTCTTCTCTTACAGACAGTATAAGGAGCATTTAAAAATGTGATTTCTGAAGTAGTCTTTAAAAAAATCAGTACAACATCTGAACATATCGTCGTCGTTTTTACGAACTGACGAATCCGTGCACGCACGCAAATACGCGCTTTGGAGAAAAGGGTTTTACGAACCGTCAAATCGTGTTTGAATGGCCAGTGCTTCCTTATTCCGTATTAATATACATAACAATATACACCATTTCAAAATTAAAGTCATAAGCTTTCTTTTATCAATACATGCAATTATGCAACAAAAGCAAATTCCGTTATCTAAGTACATTCAAATCTATAAATGTGTTTCCGGTCAAATCACATTTCTGTGCAGCGCGCACGGATTCGTCAGTTCGTAAAAACGACGACGATATTTGGCTAGCATTATGCAGCAGCTCAAAAATTTTGTAAGAAAACGCACTTGTGTTTTATGGCTTGATACTGAAAAGATAATGTGCTCACTAACAGCATCCCAAACATTTTCATTGAGATCCCATCATATACCTTGCTTCAGAATCATGACACTTAACAGTCATCTGTAATGGCATTTTATCTTGGCCAAAATTAAAACATATCTGACAAAAAGATTTGGAGTTTACGCTGTACCAAACTTAGACATTTACATTCTAAGCATCCAAGTTGTCTAAACTAACCTTTTTCTCTTTTTCAGGCTTATCCTAAATTTTCTAGAGATATTAAGCAAAAGGGGTTGTATTGTAAATTCTTCATTTCTCAAGGCTTTTTATCTAGCCACCATGTTTTCTCCAAGTACTGAAATCAATATAGACGACTTTGTCAATGTATGCTCACAGTTGACCATGATATCTATAAGGACGGCATCTAATGACCATACCTACGTCACTTATGATATACCTCTTCTTTCTGCTCTAGAAAAAATTACAATCAAACTCAAGGGAATCATTTCCTGACAGGCATGAGTGGCCAGTCAAATGTGATCTGGCTATTTATGGGTAATTTGACATATAGGCTAGAGAGAGCTATTGGTATGTATTAACCCCTTTTATACCCAAACATGCATCACTAATAGATTCCATGTGATACTTTTTTTAAATTCTCAATTCATGTTTTCACTGTTCAGCTCCATAAAAAAACAGTTATCCAAAATGTCAAACTTAACAACTCATGAGCCCATTTTGAATTCAACAAGAAAAATAAGTGTTTCTAAGTCATTTTTAAAACCACCCATAGCACTGTATCAATGGGCGATTCCTAAGTCATTGCAGTGGAGATAAGTGCTCACCAGTCAACATATAACTTTCACTACATCAAGTGTTAAATTTGCTACTGAAAATAATAGGATGAAATACGGCAAAAGGCAGACTTGACTTGAAGATTCTAAAAAATGTAAATTAAAGTTCTTTCAAAAATTTTGTTTTCATATTTGATCACAAAAAGTCTTAACGCATAGGTCACAGAAAGAAAAACTTGGAATAATGCTTTAAATTCCTTGCAATGAAAAAAAAAATCTTACAAAACAGTGTAGGACAGCTTTAATATGTACCCCTTTCTTAATAAAAAAAATGTTTTATTTTCTTCTATGTAGCATTGCCCAAAAGCACAAACTTTACAAACAAGGCCCTGGGATGATACAATCGGGGTTGGAACTATTGCTTCATTAATCAAATTTACACTCAAACAATCAAATGTATTTCATACCAATCAATACAATTCTAATTTACCACAACATAACATCAACGAATGAATACAATGCAATTTCTTTGACAGAAGTGTTTTATTGCTTAGTGAATTAGTAGAAGCTAGATCAAGTCTTCAAACACGTGGTGTAACAATACCAAGGAGTCTTCTTCTGAGATATTCTAAAATATCTTCATAAACGAAAGAGCAACATTTTTACATCATAATATACGTATCTATAAATACAACACTTGCAAAATTGGTTGAAAAATTTCAGAGGACGGTAATCTTTTGTGTTACCGATTCTTTCTGCAGAAGTTAATGTACATATCACTACCTTCCTCAAAAGGTAACATCATTTGATTATCTACCACATATACATGTATGTCAACACAAATTGATATTGTAGAATGAGCCTGCATGCGGTTGTACCGCCTCCTCGAATAGCGCAATATAAATGCGGTACACGTCTGCTAAGGTAATTAAGTTTTAGATAATGCCAAAATGAATTCCATTAAGAGCATTATATGGGAATGGAGAGGCTTTTTAAACATATGAGATTACAAGGTTTTAATGACTTTCGTTTTGCGTGTGAAGCTAGATATAGGGAGGCGGCAAAGCTCTGTAGTTTTATTACATAAAATACTCAAATCTATGCCTCCTCATATTAATCTTAATCAGTGGCGTAGCTATACATAGGCGACTGGGGGGCATGTGCCCCCCCCCCCCCAAGCGAATGGCCAAAAAAAGAGAAAAGGAAACAAAAGAGAAAAAGAGAGAAAAAAGGGGGAAAGGAAAAGGAAGAGAAAAGAATACAATTGGACCCCTTCCCGCACCCTCCCCCTAATCAGTAGCCTCATAAATTCGCATTGAATTTTCCGATTAAGACCTGTGCCCCTCCCCCCTCCCCCAATGATGCCAGTGCTAGTGCCCCCTCAATGGCTGAACTCTAGCCACGCCACTGATCTTAATCACTCGAGGTTGAGGCAACTCTCTTTCAAGAATCTCTAACAGAATGTGAGCATGACTACCCTGATATTCAACAGAAGACCTATAATAACCATCTTAAGGAAAATGATGGATGATACATGGAAAACAAAGTTTCTAACAGGTTTTTAAACATCCTACCTGATAAAGAGTTCTATAAAATACCTATTATTAAATTCAAAACACAGCATGATGAGCACCTTACATTTGTTACATTTCTAATTAGTTTGAAAACATGCTCAGAATATAAAACTGCAATTGCTCCAGGGCTCACTACATTATTTGAAATGTATCTTGTTTATTCATTTCCCAATAATTTAGACAGAACCTGCTCTGTGAGTGAAGATGAAGTTCATAGTCTAAAAGCATATATTTACTTTGAAAAACTCCTTTATATATATTTTTTTTTGGGGGGGGGGGGAGAAATTACAAGTTTAGCGATGAACAGATCCCAACCAACCTCTCCCCCATTTTCACATAAAAACAGACAAATAAATTTGATTACTGTTGGTTTTAAAACAAGTACATGAAAATGCTAAGCCTTTATCTTAAAGTAATGAGTTGCTATTGGATTTGTGGTCTCCTTGTTGTTTTAATCCCCGATCTAATCTGTTTCGGTTGTATCTATTTTTGAAAATTCATCTATGTATGATTTACTTACTCTGATCTGATCTTAATCTCATCTCATACAACAACAATTGAGAAATTACATTTCATATCATACAGAGTTTTACAGAATTTCTACTTTTTAAAAAATGAATTGAGCGTATTGTCTTTCAAGTATATATGGAAAAAATATTATAATCTATGCTCTTAAAAGACACTTGGATTTGTACTTTCTACGGCCAAGGGAAACCGTACGTGATCCAAACTGGGACAACTTCTCTCCATTTCAGTACTTATCTCCCTTTTTTCCCTCTAAATCTTGTTTAATGCCATTGCCTCTCAACCTCATTATCAGATTTGCTGTAATCCAATATCAGCAATGCTCACGACTCAACACACAGCCCATTTCCAAATGCAATGCCAGGATTTCAGTGTTCTCAAGTCCATGAAGTCACACATCCCCCCCCCCCCATCTTTTAATCCTATTTTCCTGCATTAAATCAATTAAAGTTCAAAGATATATGAATTAATTTCTGCTGCTGCTTTTGTTTGTACTGTTCTTGGAAAAGTAATGATTCAAAATCACAGAGGAATTGCCTGCTGAAAACTGAAAGGATGTTAACTAATACATCAATATGATCTTGGAATAATACTGATCTGTATTCCTTTTGTTTTGAATATGATTGTGAAGAGTGTTATGATAGTCTTGTTTTTTTTTTATCTTTTGAGCTGGAATGACAATTTTAAAGGTAATGTCATTCGGAACTCTTGCATCATTCTTCTGGTGTTTTTATCACATTTTCTATGAATCCCCACAATAACATTAATGCCCTGTGTTAATGAAAATGTACCTATTCATACCATCTATGTATATAATCTCCTAGTATTTTTAGTGCACAGAGCATTAAGTAGAGCAACAAAATGTGAGAACAAGGCTAATTTTTTCATCTAAACATGACTAAAGTAGCATGCACATCAGCAGTGAGAACAATCATGAGAGCGGTGAGCAATTTAGCTACGGACAGGTTCAAAGAGCTCTGGAAAACTTTTTTAAAGAGTTGTGGTTAGAAAAACCCAATAGAATACATAAAAATCATTGTGATGAAATCTCACCATAACTATTGCAAATCCAAAAAAAACTCCTGTAAACAAAGTATCTTTTCCCTTTTGTAACGTACAGTATATACCTTAAAAATAAGTTTAAAATTACGCATTGAAAGGTTTCATCAATAAATACCCAGTTGTAAAACAACAAATTTATTTTTATACAGCATCTCACAGAATGACTTTCAGACGATGACATTCACAATCATCTTGCCTTTACCAAATTCAAGATCATTCCTACAAAAAATGCTTAGAAATCGGTGAGATCAAAGAAGTGCTCCATCTCGCGATTGATTCCTTCATGAATGGATGACTCTAGCCAAAATTTAATTTCCCTTCTTTTAGCTCAGAATGTTTGTTTTCTAATAAACACTCCTTCACATGAGCGATGAAAAGCCTCATGAAAAGCTCACATGATTAAAAAGCACTGTTGTGCTTTATCCATCGAAAGCACTGGCAGCCTGAAGCTGGGGAATTCCATTCAAAGCTAACCACCTTGGATAAACATGGTTATTTCATTTTGCTTTTCCCAAATAATGAAATATTTTCATTGATCTATACCTATACAAACTTTGCAAGAGACCAATATTTGACTGTGAGGGCTTTCTGCTTGAACTGTCATGATACATTCATGGTTCGCTGTATAAATTGGCAATCTCCTATCAAAATGACAAAGGGTATTGTTTTTAAAAAGATCAAACATCAGGTTGTGCCTATCTGCTAGCATGTCTTTGAACATCATCTGAAACCTTTCTTTTTTGGAACTCGAGTGGGTAAAAATGTAACGATGTCTCTTGAATACCCACTTGGAAGTGGGTTTGGATTGAATCCTAAATTGCTTATTAACTTTATCAATGATCCTTCCACCCATTGAAATGTACACTATACTCATACAGCGTAATTGATGCTTCCATTATTGTGTCGAAACTCCAGATATTTGTTTGATAATAGTTTGATGTTCCGTTTATGTTGTCTATTTTCATACTGCTCCTTTGAGAGTGAAAAGTAAAGTTCAGTTCAATCCAATCAAATTTTGAACATATCTCTGTACAATATTAATATTTCAAGGATTCCAGTCCAAGCTGGTACAGCTAAAAACCAGAATAATAATTTCCACTTTGGAAGTGACATGTAGGGGAATTATCATATATGTAATATACAAAACAGGATATCATTACTATCAAATAAATAAAAATAACTCAAACTGCAACACAAACAACTTGCAGGCCTAGTGGATACACCTCTTCCAGGCTTGTACTCGATAGGTTAAGGTTCCTTAACATTAGGAGTCAAGTATTCCCGCCTAGTGAAATCATGGTCGCTTGTTAAAGGACACTTTAGAACGTGCGAATGGGACATCTTGACCTTCATCTTATACAGGAGTATATAGCAGGGTTCACACATCTTCTATCTCAACAATGACAGAGGGGATTTAAAATGTGTTCACACATGTCTGGATTAGGTTTAACAAGTATTTTTAAATCTAATTTTCACTGTAGTTGTAATAGATCAAAAACTATTTGATACTGATATTTTTTATTGACCTTGTAATCATTTTATTTTGAACTTCCATCTTATACAGGAGTACATAGCAGAGTTCACACATCTTCTATCTCAACAATGATATAGAAGATTTCAAATGTGTTCACAAGTGTCTGGATTGGGTTTAAAAAGTATTTTTAAATCTAATTTTCACCATAGTTTTAATAATAATAATAATAATAATAATATACCATACTTATATAGCGCATATCACAATATGTCCCTATGCGCTGTGAGAAAGATGAAAAGGAAAAGTGGATAGAGTAGCTTGAGAAGAGTGAGATATGCTCAACATACTTCCTCTAATTACCAGTTAACACTGGAAACTATTTCTAAAAAGAAATGTTTTAAGACGCGTCTTAAAATTAATAGATAGATTCTATCTTGACCTTCATCCTAAACAGGAACACATAGCTGAGTTCACACATCTTCTATCTCACGAATGATAAAAACCATTTTATAACTTCTGTTCAGACATGTCTGAATAAAAAAGGTACTATTCAATATTTTGGGGGCAATATATAAAGAAAAAAAAAATTCTTGAAAGTTACAAGAAATATTTTTCCTATGTTTGGCAAAGGAAAAAGCATTCATTTTCATCAAGAATGACATGAATTCTATTGATCGCCAAACAACTCTAAAATCAGAGATATCACCATAATGAGAGGAGTCATTTCAAAATACACATTTACAACACATGCAGTGAAGAGTAGTATTTGTTGGTTAACAGCTTGCCAAAGGATGTCCATGCTGAAGCTGGTATTCCAATGTGGATCATTGGAACATTTTTTTTTAATTCATTGAGAGATGATGGGATGGTTTGCACGGCCAGATCACTGGAACATTCGGTATAGGCCCTTGTTATTAGTTAAATAATCTATTAATTACTTACAATCATGGATTTAATCATTTGATATTCCATTCTATTATTCCTTCAATCATTCCATCTCTCCTTCAATCATTCCATCTTTCACTCAATTAATAAACTCCTTGATATTAACAAAATTACAACATGAAATCTTGCTCCCACAAGGGATGAAAACCCTTGTTATTAGTGCAATAATCAAGTAATCACTTACAATCATGGAATAATCATTTAATATTCCATTCTATTACTTCTTCAATCCTTCCATCTTTCACTCATTCAATCCACTCCTTGATATTATTCAAATTACAACATGAAATCTTGCTCCCACAAGGGATGAAGGCCCTTGTTATTAGTGTAATAATCAATTGATCAATGATAACTGATAATTTGATATTCCATTCTATCATTCCATCTTTCACTCAATAACTCCAATCCTTAGTATGAATAACTTTCAACATGAAATCTTGCTCCTGCAGTGGGTGGTTACCCTTGTTGTTAGTTCACTAATCAATTATGGCACACAATTATACATGAATATTGTGCTCAATTAATTAATGGAATCCTTGGTATGAACAAGTTACAATATAAAATCTTGCTCCCACAGAGGGTAGTTGCCATTGCTCTTTGTTGAATAATCAATTAATCAATTAGAATCACACATTAATCATTTCAAAATTTCATTCAAAAACAATATCAGTTAAACCATCTTTCACTCAATCAATCTAATCCATGATATGTATAACTTACAACATGAAATCTTGCTCCCACAGTGGGTGGTTGCCCTTCACTGCTACTGTCGTAGACTTCACATTCTGTAGCTTGAGCGTCACGTAAGAATTGAATTTTTCTGGTAAAGAAAAGGGAAAAATAAAGGAAAAAGAAATTAGTTACATAATTTAAATGTTAATTCAAGTCAATGAATTTTTTTGGTAAAGAAAAAGAGAAAGTAAAGAAAATTAGTCACATCATTCACGTTTTCCTCCTCAATAATTAGGAAGCATGATGGCTCAGTGGGAGAGCAGTGATCTCATAAATGGGAGGTCCTGGGTTAGAAACCAAGTGGATGTCCTGGTGCCCTTTGGCAAGGCATTTGTCCTCATTTCTTGGACAAGAATCCTCCTGGTTGCTTACATCTGCTTTCTAATCAGTCAAGCAATGATAGCTACATGTAGGTCTTTATCTTCACATGTTTTTACTAGAATGCATAGACTGTGATTTGCCATAATGAATCCTGTGTGCATCACTAAAAAGGTGACCAATATAATGATATAATCATAATCTTGCAGATCATCAATCTAATAAGGTATACTGCTGATTTGGGGGACACGGTTAAAGTGCAACAGATCTTAAATTGTGATAAAGAATTCCATCTGTCATCTAATGATTCTAAAATGCACTGGAAAATAGTACTTTCATCCATAATTCCCATCATCTTTCAAACCCAAAACACATCCAACATTTTCTTCCAGCAACATGAAACCAAATATGTAAAAGAAAGGAAACACACACAAGGATGGATGGGGTATTAATGCCTGCAAGAAAGAATCAGTTGCTCTTGCAGAAAATGCTCCATTATCAATTTCTCTACACTAATTTCAGCCCTAAAGACTTCAACACCGTACCAAACACTATACCCAAAACTAACCCTAACCCTAAACCTATAAAAAACAATTGCAACCCCACCCCGAAACCTAAAGCCTTTTGACGAAATAAAGACTGGAGCAAATGTCAGGTCATTGTCCAATCAACCAAAATAGGACAAAAATCCCCTCTAGACGGATGAATATTGGATGGAAGTAGGGTCAAGGAAAGCAGAGATCTTGTCAGATGACTTCACTTTTATCTACTTGACTGCAGATCCTCCAATTCACACAAAGGTTAGCGTAAGATCTGGCTTCATTACTGCGCATCATCTTGGAAAAAAACAATCGCTGAACTGTACTTATCGCTAAAAGGGCAGAAGAATTAAGACTACCGCTTTGCCACAGCTGTTATAAGTCGATCATTGCCATATCGTTATCATTTTGAAATACATTATCTGCATGAATTTCTTCTTTAGGTTCCATCTCGGTTCATATGTAACTCCTAATAGGAAGGCAATTGTGCGATGAACTGTAATTCCAAAAGTACATATGAGTGCAAACATAATGCCAACGAAAGTCGACATCTGCAGGGTATTAATTTACAAATAAAGAAAAATGGGAATGTTATAAGCACAGCACATTCAATGATTTTTCTCACTGAACATCAGTAAATCATATGCATCATTTACTAGCTGCAGGCACATTTAGTCCGGCGCAAGACCTCATAATTAGTATTGGTTAATTATTGGGTTTGTAGAAGTATTGAATACACAGGGGGAAATTTGTCAATTTTCACTAGCACAGCTTGTGTTGGATTAATCTGGATAATCTATTAAAGATGTAGCAACAGTTTGAAGTGAAAATGATATGCTTGAACAAAAGAATATTGAAAAGTTTCAAGCACAAAGATTATAATTTTTTATCAATGTGTGAAAAGAGTTTCCTCATTTTTAAGTAATTAGAGCACACCTGTGTATTTTCCTACAAATTGAATAAAAAAAACAGTGAAACTCCCCAACACAGAATTGAAAAAAACTTGTTGTGTAAACATATACTTTTCCTTTATTTGAGAAACAGTTAGACTGACCTATATCAATAAAATGAATATAATACAATGTCAATATTAACATTTTTGAGCAAAATAATATGTCAAATATACAGGATAATTTGGGTCACTTTTTCTTCTACAGAAGAAAATTATGTCAAGCTAAATACAGTGTATAATGTACATCAATCAATTTCATAAGTCTTGTTGCAATAAACCATTAGGAAAGAATAAACATATAAGCTCATTAAAATATCAATGAGGACAAAATAATGAAGCTGCTAACTTTTCAAAATTTAGTCTTGAAAATCAAATTCTTGAGATATAGGACATATTTAGAGCACTAAATTGTCCAAATGTATTGCTACATGTATACTGTAAAATATACTCAGGGCAATTAATTTTCAAAATCTACCATTAAAATACTGACTCTTCTTTAAATTTAATGCATATCCAGGGCATACAATTGTCAAAATTTACTCCTAAATATTAAATTTCTTGGAATGCAGGACAAATGTCTATTTAGGGCAGTCAGTTCACACAATTTGTACTGAACTTATTGACGTCTTAACATAGGACATACATGTATAAATTATTTGAAAAACAAAAGAGCAAGGACCCATACCTTTTTTGACAACACCCAAATCCAAGGGTTGCATAAAACAGGACACTAATTTTCATCAACATTCATGACTACTTGCACATTTTTCAATATATATATCTCTTATTAAAAAAAAATGCATATTATTATCATAAGCATCGTCATCACCACCACCATCATTATCATCATCATCACCATTATCACCATCATTCTCATTATCATCATCATCATCATCATCATTATCATCATCATCATTATTATTAAACAGAAAAGTTCATCTGGGATAATGCATGATAAGTAATCACTTCATTTAATGATAATGTCACTCTAGTAGCAGTATTATAGCCATTATCCTCCAGTTTTTTTTTGTAGACACAGGAGCAAGCCCACATAATGCATTTAAATTACCATATTAGTGGGGAAGTAGCTCTACGTGCCTTGGTTTAATGGCTTCCTGTTCATTGTATCGTCTGCTCAGAGCCGTAAGGGCATTTACTCCAATGTTAATGAATATCTATCCCAAATGACATATGAATATCACATCAGAACTCAAAGAGTTAATCTCTTTCTTTATAGCTAACATGGTTATTGCATTTAACAATTATACTTTCTATCACTTTTTCAACTGAACTGCAATGTAATGCAATGATTTATATCTGTGCATTCTATCACTTATCATTTTCTTCTCATCTTCATCAATTTGTATCATTTTAGTCATCAAATATATAACATTTTCAGTCATCTCCATTTTTTACATTACAAATTTGAACATAAAAGCTTCAACTACAAAAAATAGAACCAAAGTTTTGTAAATTTCAGAAATCTAATTTTCAACTTGAAAAGTACATCTTGGGCTTCAAATGCTTCATGTTCTTTAAAAAAAAATCCTAGTGAAAATTGATTTCAGCTTTTATGCAAGCACATTATCAACATAGCTGTAATTGTGATGGATTCCACGAGATGAGACGCCTCAGGAGTAAAGGAAGGCCATGATACCCTGGGCTAGGTTTCTCATTAGTAGAATTCTCAGAATCCTTGATTCAAAGGTTGAGTTTTTGTAAGGAAAGAAAAATTTGATGATAATCATTTTCTAAATTTTGCATTCATGTGACAGAAATTCCCCTCAGAAACCTAACAATTGATTCATTGGCCTCAAGACAATCAGGATTATGCATAACAAAAAAAAAATGGAATCTGTGATTTCAGAAAGAGAGGTTTACAGGACAGGTTGTCGTGGATACGTGTGTGCCTTACAAATCTTCTTAGTTGGTACTCTATTTATGATAACAGTTTAAGCTCAATGTTGGCAGGTGTATATATCCAAACTTCACCATAACATAAGAATGGGAACAAAGTGTAATCCACTTGGAGAAGTCTTAATACATGCTTCCTGGAGAAAAAAAAACCAGTGCGAGCAATCAACATTGTAAAAACTGTTCCAACCACTGTTTTACAGTTAAGGCAAATAACGAGAGAAGAAAATGTTTCAGAACAGGCTTTCCAAATCCTGAGTACCCAGCCTATTACTTCCCTTTAATAACCGCTTATAGCAATAGGTGATTTAGAAGGGCACAAACGCCTGTGCTCCCTTAAGTACATCTTCCTCCCCTTATAAATTTTGACCCAAAAGGCTCCTGAAAAATGTGATAACTATTTTTTTAAATTTGGTTTGTTTGGGGGTTTTTTTTTTGCTTGTCAGATTTTTTACTCTTCAGATTTTTTACAGAAATGTAGCCCCCTCGTTTTACAATATCCCGCATCCGCCGCTATCTGGTGGCACATATCATATTTTATTCACATTCTTCCTACAGGCGCCAGCTTCAATCTGGAAATTATGCAGTAATCAAAGTATCCACTTTAATTAGTCAAACAGAGAAAGAATTCACCTCACCGGTTGCTTGCCCCCTGACGATGCCTCAAAGATGATATCATGATTGCAAGCAAACTTTCATTAGTGTAATTGCTTTTAATTGAAGACCTGGAGCTCCTTTAACAATCCACAGGATTGCATGAATAGCGAGGGTCGATAATTTGTTGTATTTGAAGAAAAAAATTGCAAAGTTTCATAGATATCATTATACAAAGCTCTTTCCATCTATTTTTTTTTTCTTTTTCGAACAATATTTTTTCCTCATGGTTTATATCAATAGCTGAAGGGTACTAAATCTGTGTTGAAAGATGCAAGCAGAAGCCCTTATAGGCCTCAGCAGATGATACGTGAAGAGTTACAATTTAAAATAGAGCACAGTCTAATGAGTGAAGATAATAAAAAGTTAGCTCTGTTTGGGTATCAGGGATGCCACTTAGAATTGATAGGAAAGCCTGAAAAACATCTAGAATGAGCCATTTTGTACCAAAAAAAATGTGTTTTCTATGGACTGAAAATAAGTTGCTTGGGCCTGAATTCAGGCTTTTGCCTGAAAAGTGGCATCCCTGGGGTATGTTCATTAAATCTGAGGATGGATTTGTACCTCTTAAATATTGATTAATAACAAGTATGAGCAACATCCATGTACATTCATTCAGTATAGGGGATTTTGTTTCATAGGAAGGTCCTTTTAGGCAAGATCGGAGAGCAGCGTTACGAACAAATGTAACTGGCGCCACATCCAAATTTATTATTGATTAATACATTAATAAGAGAGAAAGCATGTTGTGTATCAAGGAACATCTGAAGAACAGGAAATTGGTTGTTTTGTGCTCAACTGAGTGCAATCAATGCAACTTACCTCAAGCCAGCTGTTTTATTTCAGCTAAAAGCTACAAAAACAGAAATTAATCTAAATTATTGTATCAAATCTGATTGAATACACCTCTTATTAATCTGAACCAATCTTCATAAGGCAAAAAAGAGGAAATTATGACTGAACTTTCCCTTTTATATTCGATCATATGCATACAGTTCTTTACTGGAGTATTGCAGGAGTGATGGGATTCTAAATGGAACACTATGATAAGGTTAAGAGAAGATTCTCTGGTTTCCTACAATGCTACCAGTGTAATGATATTCATTCATGTATTCATATAATTATTTTGTTAAATTTTCTTAGTTTGCTACCAATGTATTTGAATAATGTCTAAATTTTCATCATCTCTTGGTTTTCTTTTATTACATGAAAGTACAGAAATACAGACTAGTATGATTTTGACAATATTATTATATACGACGTACAACTCTTTTACTTGATTTGAATATCTAGTCATTTATTTGACATCATGAAAAAATCCTGGCTTTTGGTACCCGCATGAATTTTCTACTTATAATATACTCATGATAAATTTTTTAAATGAATGAGACAAAAATGAAATAAGCTAGATGGTTCATATTACTTGTTTTTATGCTTCACTGCATGTATTGTTTCAACATTTACATTATATAATTTCTTAGTCATGTATGATGTTATATTTCAATGTATTTTGTGTGCAGGGCCCTAAAGGATAACAGTGTTTTAATCACTGACTGTACAGGCTACTCTGGGGGAAAAAAGACAAATAAATAAATAAAATAAAATAAAATAGACATGAATTTGGCAGAAACAGACAGGAAATGAATGTGTTTCTGTCAAGAGAGATATTCTGCATAATTGGAAACATTTTAAATGCACAGTCAGGAGTTTGGGGGAGAAAAAAACAGATAAGCATTTAATCTATTTCTTTTGGGGGAGATTGTTCTTCATTGGAAACGAGTTTGGCAGAAACAGACAAGAAATGAATGTACTTATTTTAAGGGTAGATATTCTTATTAATCGGGAACATCATGCATATGAGAGCTTGACAAAAGCAGGTAGGCATTTAATCTATTTCTTTGAAGGTAGATATTCTTTTTAATTGTGAACATTATGAGCAAACAGTCACAAGTTTGGCAGAAACACGCAAGAATTAATAATATTCTTTTATGGGAGATATACTGGGAACATTACAAGCAAACAGTCATGAGTATGGCATAGACTGTCAACAGATCAATCAAGATCAATACATTCAAACTTCTGTTTAATTTCGTTTTCATTGACGCATTTATTGCCCAATGTTTGCTGTGTGAATTGATTTTGAAATTGATGTTGAAATTGCCTCGTATCTTATTAATATTTGTCGGAGTCCCAGCATGCACCGAGTTTAATAACCAAAGCTTTATTGAGCTCCGTTCCAGACATGTAATGACTTTTGCTGTAGAGACCTAATCCTGAGATAATGATTGCATAGGAATGTATAAATGAAACAATAAAAAAAAATCCTTAAAAGGTAAATGAAAGGAGGTGAATTAAGAGAGGTAGAATAAAATCAATTTTCGTGGTGCCGCAATTCCTTTCAAATATTTGATTATCTCAGGAAAAGCCTCCGGGGCAACATGAGTTAAATTTGCATTTCTCCATTGGCATGACTTGAATGTCACAGTGCTTGCACAAACATGCCTCCATCTCCCTACTTTCTCTCCCCCTCTTAAACTGATCTTTAATTGAAATTTTAGCTCCCGTCTTCTTTCAGTTTGGGTGAATTTTCACCCTGTTCTCTCTCTCTGTTTTGAACTTGCTGGGCTATTACGCATGGGAAATCAATTTCATTTATATAACCACACTGAAATTGCATGCTTTGTGCAACAAATGTATCAGTTATGCATGAAGCACATCAACAGAAAACAAATTTTGAAGAAAATCCTTGGTCTATATGTTACGGATTTAGAAGAAATTTCCTTTTGAAGGCTGATTTAGAAAAAATAAACGTATATCACTCATTTGATTCTTTTCACAATATTCACTGGATCTAAATCCTTTCTCCCCCCCCCCCCCCCCTTCTCTCTCTCTCTTTTATTTCTGTACATCAGTCTGTCTCTCCCTCCCCCTCTAGCTCTCTCTGTCTCTCTCTCTCTCTCTATGTCTCTGTCTCTCTCTTCCCCTCTCAGTTTCATTTTCTATCTCTCTCTGTCTCTGTCTCTGTCTGCCTCTCTCTGCCTCTCCTCTCTCTCCCTTAATAATAGTTTCCATTTTATCTCTCTCTGTCTCTCATCTCTGCCTCTTTCCCTGTCTCTGCATGACTGTCTCTGTCTCTCTCTGTCTGTGTGGGTGTGTGTGTGTGTGTGTGTGTGTGTGTGTGTGTGTGTGTGTGTGTGTCTGCCTCTCTCTCTCCCTCTCCTATTTCTCCCTTAATAATATATTGTTTCCATTTTATCTCTCTCTGTCTCTCATCTCTGCCTCTTTCCCTGTCTCTGCATGACTGTCTCTGTCTCTCTCTGTCTCTCTCTGTCTGTGTGTGTGTGTGTGTGTGTGTGTGTCTCTCTCTCTCTCTCTCTCTCTCTCTTCCTCTGTAACATCATTCTTCACTTCACTGCTTTTTTCCTCCTCAAAAACGTCCCCAGGTTGCTTATTGCATCCTGATAATATCCAATTCACTCTATCCCATTGCACAAGAACCGGCTAAAGCGCATGCTATGTATTCACCTGCTTTAATTGAAGGCAAACCTCTCGGAAATTCGGTCAGCACCGCACATTCTACAAGGTTACCCCCGCGCTGGCAAAACATGAATGTTGTGCGGCCCCGCTCTTTTCGGTCCCAATTTGTGTCACAATCGCAATTTATTCAAATTGCTCTGAGACACAGAAGGCAAGAGTCTTTCCCTTTTCCAATAAAAAAAGCGAGATGCAAGCGATAATTTGGTGGGAGAGACAAGTCAAAGTGCAGGCGTGCACTTTTAGCGAGACGTCAAGCAGTAATGATGATACCTCCTCCTCATAATTTCATTTGAGATGAACTGGTTATGTTAAGGGAACAGAGTGATGTTGAAAGGTTTCTTGGGGAAAAGGGCATCCTTGATCTTTCCTACAGTTACCTTCTACAGATACCTTCTCAGTCAAATCAGAAAAATGTCTCCCTTGGCATTTTCGTGATCTAAATGCCTCGTTTTGAAGAGCTTCTTGGTTATTTCTGCATCCTAAATTGCACGCTGAACTCATTATGACTGAAATTCATTAAGATAAGAATCTATTGACATTTCCATTCCACTTGAAAAAAAGACACGACAACGATGACAATGATGTTGACAACAACAACACAACAACAAAAACAACAACAATTAACAACCACAACAAACAACAACAATAATATTTTCAGTTACAAATAACCTTTGAAAGTGCTTTTAGGTGTATTTTTTCAACCAGGTCACAGGATTCAATAACAATTCTGCACTTGATAATGCATATTTGATTCCACTAGGGAGCATTCCAGCCAGTCACCATTTAACAGGCACACATAGCTTATCCACGGGTCTACAATGACATTCACATCTTAGCGGCTTAACATGGGTGGAAAGAGGCAATGAAGATAAAATGCCTTGCTTAAGGACATACATGCTAGGCCAAGGCTCCAACCCAGGACATCTGTATCCCCATTCAAGCAATCAAACCTCTCAATAATGATTCTTCTAATTTGCTGAATATTCTATTTTACATGACAAAAACAACATCACAAGTTAACTTTCTGGGGAAAAAAGTTTGAAAAGAGTCCAATGTCACAATTATAACAACGATGCACCAGCTAAGAGAGATATATATATATATATCTCTCTCTTTTTATATTTCATACAGCTTTGATACCCAAATGGATAGAAATCAGCCTTTTGCTATTTACATTTCAGTTGATTGATCTGTATATCAGAAGGCTAAATTTTACTTTCAGACAGACCATCCCTGACAGCTTTCACATATTTGCAAACAAAGGGCTTTTAAAAAAGGTTGAATTTTCTAATAAACAATTCAACAACAAATAGCTTCTTAAAGTGACTGCATTCATCTGCATCATCGCCATAAGGGACACATTTATGATTATTGCATGGAAAATCCATCAGCATTGCATGACTTCCGCTGCAGTTATATAAAGACAAATAAATGTGAGAATTCCAATGAGCATTTGTTATGCTACATATCAGATCTGAACACCTGGTGAGTCCTTGATCATCATTTAAAGTGTCGTCACTTGGGACAGACTTAGGTAGACAGGGAAACGGGATATGGCATTTGCGGAAAACACAATTTTCGAGAGAATGTCAAGTCGCACATTTTTTTCCCCCAATGCAATTATTGATAGGTGATCCAGTGTTTATACATCATCCATCATCTAATATCGGATTGAACTCTCGGTGATATAGGTACAGGGGATACGGATATGACGTCACATATGCCTACATAAACACAGCTCATTGCCAAACAAAATGGCACGACAGACACTCGCCTTTCCAACGTTTCATCTTGTATCTCCTTTTTTTCATATTTGTTTTTCATTTGCCTTTGCCTATCATTTTCCCTTGCCATTCCCTGTTTCATTTGCACCATATTAGTTCCAGTTTCCAGTCTATCTTGTTCCACCCTGTTTTATTTATCCTTAATCTCTATCATTCTTTTGTAATTATCATTTTCTTTAGACTCTAAAGGCATTCCTGGAAATTACTGAGTCGCATTCATGACAAACATTGATTGTTCAAAGGAAAAAAAAGACAAAATTGAATTAGTATTACCTGAAGATAAGGGTGTTAACAGATATCCTTTAACACTGAGTCAACGCCCTTCTGGTTTTCAACAGAAAACACTAGCTACATTCATACGGGACTTGTGGACTCAAAACTTTAAGTTAGCGAAACTAAGTTAATGAAACAACGACTCACTTACAATGACAAGGGTTCACACGGGCCCCAAACAACAAACCTCGTTCTTCTCAGATAACAAGTCGAGCGATCATCGTTTAACATGAACAGTGAGGTCATCATTAATGAGTTAGCTAACTTAAAGATTATTCTGTCCACATGGTGCTTTGACAAAGGACACTCTGGTTTCAGTGTTAACTACAAGCTCGCTTGTGGTTCTGGAACTAAAAGTAAACTTAAAGTTTCGAAACTACGAGTCCGTTCATTCCGTTTTTCCATCCGAAACCACAAGATAACTTAAAGTTTTGGAAGTACAAGCAAAACTTAAAGTTTAGCTCCCTCCGTGGGAACCTAAATATCGTCTCTTCAGAACCATAAGGGTTTCAACTAATATCCTTCAACACTGAATTAATGCCCTTGAAGTACATTGCAGACTATATAATGATGGTGATGTAATCTCCCTAGTATTAAAACAAGTTTATACCTTCAACTCTCATGCAAGTACATTTATTGTACGGTCTGAATACCAATAATTATGTTAATGATAATGAGTAGATCATACCTAATAAATGGGAAAGATATTCCATACATTAACTTAAAGAGAAAGTTGGGTTCTGGGAAATGTGAAAAATATTTTTTGAGCTTTCTCATTCTTTTTATGTCAGTTTGGAAAAATGTCATATCAAAATAGCTTCTTGAAAAGGATTGCTCTTCAAATGCCCTCATATTCAAATTATGATGAGAAAAAGCCGAACATTCATGGCAGGTGTGTGTACAGTCCTTATCTTTCTGTGTGTAGTGCATGTGAGCTGTGGTGAAAGTGGGTCAATTTCTAGTAATTTTGATGATTCCAAAACCTCACAGTTTACACCAATTGAATTGTAGATATATCAACCTTTCCTAAACTGGTTGAGACAGTTTCTTTCACAATGTAATCACAGGACTCATCACTGGTGATCATCTAATAATGTCACATCTCAACTTCATAATTGCAGCTACTTCTCGCTATTCAGCAGTCATTGTCTGGTTAATGGGGCATTTTAGTGACTCCCTTGGTAGAAGTAAATATTAGATTGAAGCATAAAAACTAACCCCAACTCACACTCGTTGCTAAAGTAATCAAATAACCTACTTTTTTCATCCCATTTGTTAGCACTCTGTTGAGTACTTAGCAACGGCTTTGTTTATTGTCTGTACAAACATTTCTACTGGCCTCAGGTGATGATAACAAGGATATATTCCATGGTTTTTCCTAAAAGCAAGCTTGCCTTATTTGTATTCATGCAGTAAACACATCCCTTAGGTCTCTTTTAAGAGAAAAAGAAAACAATTCTACTGCTTCAGAACAGAATCCATATTGGCAATTCAGAGGGCAGCAACAAAGAACTCACAATCAACCACAAAGTGGCATTTTCCTTACCAGACAAGCACTGGACTCTGTTGCAATCTTTTTTCAAGGAGGAAAGAGCAACCTCTTTAGGAATTAAGTTACATATGTCCATTTTAAGAAATGGTCTATCAAGTTTAACTGAAATTTTGTAGTAGTCTTGCAAAGCTCTGTTGTCCTTAACATCTTCATTGACTTTTGGTAATGTAAACTTCCCCCCCCCCGAAAAGTATGTGAGTGGGGGTGTGTGTGTGGGAGGGGGTGTGTGTATGGGTGCATATGCACCTAATTATACTCATAAAATATATGATATACAATGCGAGATCAAGAGAAATGCCCCCAACAAAGAAAGAAATCTATAATGCACTTTTATAAAGTAATGGTGGTGTCACACCTTGGCGTTTTAGCCAGCGTATGCCCGACGTATGAGGAATTTGGCGAATACGCTGGCGTACGTCAAATACGTTACGGGTAAGTTTTTGCATACGTTAAGAGCACGCTAAAACACGCTGGTATACGTCGTCATACGGCGAGGTCGTCGAAAAATTTTGTGCAAGCACAAAATTTTTCGACGTATGCCAGCGTATGGCTCATACGTCCCGCATACGCAGGCCATAAGTTGTAGGTAAGTTACGCGATCGTTGACACACGTTCACACACGTTACTCGTAAGTTACTCATAAGTCGAAATACGTCGAGATATAGTCTAGCGTACCCCAAAACTTACTTCTAACCTATGAGTAACGTGCTTTGAATGTATGTGTAACTTAACTCCAACGTATATTGACGTATGAAGACTTATTTGACGTGCTCCAGACGATCACAAAACTTACTGAACGTGTTTCTAACTTACAGCTACCGTATAATGGCGTATTGACAACGTTTAGAGGAATTGGTATATAAAAATGGGGTTCACAGGAGGAACCCATCAGAACTCATGAAGACACGTCCACGCCCCCGCCCACGGCCAGGGGACTTCTTGGCAGCGTTCTTCGAAGTGTTCTTCGGCATGGCGGTGGTGTTGATACGGTGATGTATAGTGCGGTTATGATTTGAATAGTCGAGCGGCAGCCTTTTTATAGGCTACGACACGTGATCGTCAGCGATACGCTGCCGCGCGCTATGCGTAAGTTAGGCTATCGTTGGGCATAAGTTGTGTACGCCGGCAATACGCTAAGCATTCGTTGGAATACGTTACTTATAAGTTAACGAAGCGTTCTATATAAGTTACTAATACGTTATGTATACGTCCAACTCGTTATGAATACGCTAAGTATACGCCCAGAGTTGAAAAAAAAAATCAAAGTTCAGCGTATGCCGACGTTTTAGAGAAAGTTTGATACGTCTGGCATACGCTGGCTAAAACGCCAAGGTGTGACACCACCATAAAGATAATGAACGGAAAAAAGCAATAGCTTGAAATAGGTTAAGTCTTCATCTAAAAAAATAGACTTATTTTGAATGTTGGATGAAAGGAGGCCATACATGATAATATTACAAACAGCTTTTAAAAAAAATTATATTCATTGTTACAATTCGTCACCCATCAGATTTTAATACCTTTTTCAGTTAAATTGTACTATGGTTGTTTATTTATGAATGGCATGTTATGGAATTATATCATTTCTATTGTTTATTGCCATGTTGAGTTATATTGTGTAATCAGTGCTTAATTTGTAATATTCATTTTGAAAATCTGAATCAAGGAATAAAAATTATGAAAAGGAAAAAAAAATATGCGGGTGCCTGTTCTATTTTTTTAAGATGTTATAAATTCATACACTGTTGCTGTTACTCTGTTAATTTTTGAGAAATGACAATAAAACAGAAAAAAAAATTTCTTTACGAATTAATCATTCATTACATCATGCTCCATGTGATTGAGTTCTATAAGCACTGCACTACATTTCTAACATTAAACAGCAACTTCTTGAATAATTTGAACATTTTATCCTATCTTTGAATATATCATGCTCTTTACAATTTTCTTTTTATTTATATATTTAATGAACATTCCTGGCATTTTACGATGGAGATGAAAATAATATCATGTGTGACGATCATCATGACTAATAAAGCCCTGGCAAAACCAAATTATATCATCGTTCATTTCTTGGAAAATAGAAAAATGCAATTTGACGGCAAATTTGACAAACAATCAATCAGAGCAGAGCAGACAGAGTCTATCTCATTTTCTTCTCTCGTGTTTCAGAAGATAAGGTGCAATTTGGAGATGATATCATCAAGGGCAGAACGTAAGCCGCTATCTTGAGAACATATTTATTCTTCTCCTGTTGTATGCTGTAATCCTTGTAATGGACAAAGTGTAAACAATTTAGGATGAGTAGAGGCCGCCAAGCTACAGCCTAATTCCCACTCACCGCTGAATACACCATCACTAAAAGTTCACTATCTCATTACAAATGCAAACTGTGTACCTCTCTATTATTTTAAAGTGCACATAAAGTTTGGGTAATGACAATAAGACATTTTTGGGATATCTTACATTTCAGCTGATAAATGCCATGAATGCACACAAGTCTGTAATGCTACAAGATTTTATATTCCTAATTAAAGTAATTAAAGTGAAGAGCATAAGGAGGATAATTCAGATCCCTATTCATGATCTGAAATACTGTTTGTTTGTTTCTTTGTTTGAGGAATCCCTGTCAAAGTATAGGGGAATGCATGGATTCCAAGAAAACAGATTTTTTTATTTGTTTGTATAACTATATACCTAGATTCAACTAAAAGATGAATTTTTTTTTTTATTGTATATACGTATATCAGCGCAAATGATGTTACAGAGAATTAATGGATTCAAAATGTTAGTATATGTTTAGAATTAATTTGATTTAATTTGCATTTGTGGAAAAAAGAATCATATAATAACTACCTTTTCTGTGTGTTAAGGTATTTTTAGTAAATCCCCAAACTATTGATAATCAAGAAAAACAGACATCGCCCTAAGTCCAACTTAGGACGTTTAGATACCCAGGAGTTATACACATATAGATTTTACACGTTATATTATACGAAAATGAGTTCTCCCTACTGAACAAAACTTTGTAATAATATAAGTAAGTTGGCGCCCTCTATGTTTATATCAATAGAATGCCTCCTACCCCTACGGAAATGGGAAAAAACAGTGCCGAAAACGTTAAGGCGAATCGAAAAATTCGACTTAACGTCGGCTTCCCCGTTCCATCGAATATTTCGCCAAAAAAAATCGCCTTAAGTAGGAATTATGTATATATATATTTATATATATATATATAAAACAGAACATGATCACACCCTATTTCATTATCATTCTGACATTAGCATTTCTATACATGCTCTTTAATTTACGTATTGACATTTCTTTGAAATTTAGGCAAATCATTCAAATTAACTCTTGCGCCCTTATTATTCTTATCAATAACATGTGCCAAAAGTATATGGCAACTTTAATAACAGCCAATCGAATGCAATGATTTCAATTATTGCAATTATAAGCTATTATAGCTTATATCAATTAATGTCATTTGTTAACAAGTTTTATGAAACAGTGCAGTGACATTGGTCAATGTACCATATATGCATTGTCAATATTGATATATTGGCTGGAAAGGTCAAATTCCTCAGACTATTCAGGTTATTTAATAAGCTAAGTAAATTTATCTGGCTAGACCTTTTAAATACATGATTACATTTTCTTAAAGTTTTAGAGAATCAATGCCTTTTTCTAATTTATAAATGGAAACTAATATCTGTAGCCTATGCATTATCAAATCCACAATAAAATTTTCTACAATGCTTCTTTGTAGTTTTCCTTTCCAACTGCATCGGATGACACTCTTGTGAATATGATACATGTGATGTATAGTTATAGAATATTTTGGCCAATACTGTGGGGGTTGGTTTCTCATCACTATTTTGTTTCGCCTCGTAGTCTTCCCTTTTTTTCAAATTTAACTCTCCATCTCTTTCTGTTTTTCAATTTTTCATTCCTATATCCATTCTATTGATTCAAACAGAGTTCAACCCCTGCAGTGCCACCGGGCTTACAAACATATTACTCACAAAAAGAGGGTTTTGAGGCAATATTTCTAACAAGTTGCTTTGTTCAATTTCTGTTTTCATAGAAACATTGTTCCCTGACATCAAACTTTTTGAATTTCAAGAAATAACACAAGCCTACCTTTGCCAAAATAAAGGAGATAATAATAATAATAATAATAATAACAATAATATGCAGTTCCTTTATAGCACATATCACAAGTCACTATGTCTCTACGCACGTTAATGAAAGAAGAAAGAGAGAGGGGAAGGGAGAGAAAGACATAAAGAAAAAAGAAAATGGTATACAATAAGCATAATTTAAGTTTGAAAAAGATGTTTTTAAGATGCCAATAATTAATCAAAATCTGGGTGGTTTGAAGTTTGAAGTTTGAAGTTTGAATCGCCTACAGCATTTCTCCTAAATATTCCTACTCTTGCAGCACCTTCATTCATAGCTCCTTTCTTGTGGAACTTAAGTGCTCCCTTTCTTGCTTCATGAAATTGAAAGTCCGCAGCACTTCAAATCATGACTCAAACTTACCTACTTCAACAGATTTGTACTGACTGTATTGGAGGGGACAGCATCCTTTAATGTTCTTTTTAAACCAAATACATATATGGCATCATATAAATGCTATGATTCATCATCATCCTCACTTTCATATAGGCTGTTGAGAGGCAGAAGGGTGCTACCTCATATACAGAGTTAATGCCCTTCTGGCTCTCAACACAGACAATATTTATAATCACAAGTTTGCCAATATCATAGTTCAAGCTTGATTGATGACACAATACCACATTCATTAATGATTAGCCAAGCATACATGCTGTTGTAATTTCTCATCCAATCATTAAACCGGGCGAAGAAAATCAATGCTTTACAACATACATTTGAGCAACCCTATGCAGTATTTTAGAACATTTTTATCATCTGTGTATCATATACACTACTTACTTGATGAGCATTAAAATAGTAACAACTTTTTATATTAAACTTCTTTTTTTTTAACTTGACCACTTTCACTTTCACAGGTGATAATTTAACAGGAGATATTCAAGTTGTGACTTTCAAAATATAGGTCTCCATTTTTAGTAGAAATACCTCAGTGACGAAAAATTTCTGTTCACCTCATATAAATAGCATTTCTACTGATGAAATTCACCATGCGCAGTAGCTACTGCTGTGTCATAAATTCTTAATAATAATAATATTGAATATTTAGAAGCACTAAAAACAGAAAGTATCATAGCGCTTACAAAATTACATATTTGAAAAGAAAAGACAACAGCAACAGCAAAAAGACTCAAAAAAGTAAGAGATTAGATTAGAACATTATATTACTGGGCAAAGAGATATATTTTTAGGGATCTTTTGAAAGTGGCACGACAGGTTATTTCTCTGATGCAGAGTGGAATATTTTTCCACGTTTTTGATGTGGCCACTGAGAAACGTTTTTCAGTTGATGAGAGTCTGGATTTGGGGATAATGAGCTTACTTTTGTCAGTTGTTGAGCGAATATTGAGAGATGGTGTATATATTTTGATTGTGTTATTAAGATATGCAGGTGCCAAATGATTTAGAATTTTGAAGACGTACAAAAAAAGAATGTATTGGTGTAGAGGTAACCAGTGGAGTTCCCTAACCAAAGGTGAAGTACATGTATGTGTCCTAGATCTTAGGGCAAAAATAAATCTAGCGCCTCGATTCTGGACAGTTTCAAGCTTCTCCTATAGAGGCTACTACAATAATCTTATGCAGCCTTCTTAGGTAATCAAGAGCACATTTGGAATTGGAATACCTAAATAGAATACACTATTGGTCCACTTTCAATTTGAGGAATATTATCTGCTGAGAGAAAGAAGGGCATTAAATCTATGTTAAATATTATGAGTAAATGCCCTTTTAGCTCTCAAAAGACATATGAAAAGTAAAAAAAGTAAAATAACTCACCTGGTGGTCCATCCAAGTATGCAGATTTAACTGTAATGAATAAAAGAAAATATTTTAAAATTAACATCAATTACATGTTATACAAGTCATATGTAGCTGATGCTTAAAGCACAAATGGACAATTCAAACACAGCAAATTTTGATATTCATATATCCATATTAATTTCATGAATAAATTCAAAGTAACATTTCTTTTTCATTACACATTCAAAACAATTAAATCACATAAGTTCAGGGTGAACTGAAGAGCATAATAGTACATGAAATATAAGGAATTAGGCATAGGATCCCAAAAAGTAATATGTTATGCTATTACGGCAGTACAAATTGCATAATACAATAAGGAAAAGAGGAGCGAATGACTTCTTATCTTTTCTGTTTGGTATATCTTTTTGATGAATAACTGCTAAATTGGCCTCTGCCTTTCATTTCATGAAAGAATACTTCCTAGCATTTGTTTTTATAGGTTATCCTGATGCTTGATAGAGATTTTTCATCATAACTCCAAAAAAATGTAGTACCTTGGAAGGATTCCTCATTACAATGCTCCAAAACAGCAATATACAAAGAAATTCCCAGAAAAATGAATGTCACACATATTTCTTGCCTTTTAATCTCTGAGTGATGGGGATTCATTTCAAAGCCACCCCATTATCTTTTTTATTTTTTAATGATACCCTTGATAGATCTTACAAACATTAATTTTTTCCTTGTATAATACAAACACATGCACATGCAATGGCAAATACATTGCTTTAAAACAATTGTTGCTTATGTAGAAGTACATTTTGTTTGAAAATGAAATGGCATTCCCTAGTGTAATGAAAGATTGCATGTGTATATATATATATATATATATATATATTTCATTTCATTTCATTTCATTTCATTTATTTTCCATTTTCAACAGAATATAACAACGTAATTACATCATAATTTCATGAACCATTTTTCAACAGAATATAACGTTATTACATCATAAATAATATCATGATATATATATATATATGCTCCCTCCATCTCTTTTATGTCATCCTTCTTGTTCCTGTTGTACGTTGTTGCAGCCTGGATGGATGCAAGCACGATACCTTTCATCTGAATAATTGAACACTCAATCTACACAGGGGCCGGATCAAGGAAACCTTTACATTATGAATGATAATGCATGTACACTGAACGGGGCACACTCTGGCTAATTGCATTACTGTCCTACCCTCTCTCTCTCTCTCTCTCTCAAGCTCCCTCCCTCCCTCGATTTCTATATCTCTCTTTATATATGTTTCTCTCATCTTCCATCTATTGCTCTTTTTCTCTCCCTTTTCCTCTTCTCTTTCTCTCTCTCTTTCTCTCTCTCACACAGACACACGCTCTCTCTCTCTCTCCCCCCCCCCCCTCTTCCAGGTATATTGATGGGTCTGCCCCTCTCTGTCTCTCTCTCTCTCTCTCTTTCTCTCTCTCTCCCTACCCTTATATTTTGCACTAATATTCTTACATCCTCTCAATCTTCAGTATATGGCTCTCATGGGTATCCATTGGCATAATTATGCTGCTTACTCCCCTAATTAATAGGCATCAACTTAATCTGTTTTATATTTTTCTTTGGGTCTGCTCTTCTTAATCACATGGCATAATAGACTCCCTCCCCTTACTCTCACTTCCCTCCTTCCTGGATCCCCCCCCCCCTTCCTGGATCCTCCCCCTTCCTCACTCCCTCTCCCCCTTCACTCACTCCACTGAACAGAAACACTCAGCTCAGAAAATGAATATCACCCTGAATCTTCATAGTCAACATCCTTTGGGATGCTTTCACATATTCAGATTAATCAAACAATTAATCAAAATCATTTCAAAATTTGACTATCAATGCTGTCACAAATGAGTCACAGTGACCAGGGAATAATTTACCTATCATCCTTGATTAACAAATTTCATTCTCTGGACCATTTTTTTCCCTCTCTCTCTCTCTCTCTCTCTCGAATTTGTATGCACGTTGTAAACTTTGATTAACGGTCATGTCAAAAATGGGTAACAAATTGCCATTTGATACCATGAGAATAATTCCCAGTTGACCCTTAGGTTTGTTTATGTATGAGTCTCTTGCATGCATTAGCTCAGAGCAGTGCAGTAGCAACAATTCTCAATTACGTTCACATGATGGGAGCTAAACTTTAAGTTTTGCTTGCAGTTTCAAAATTTTAAGTTAACTTGTAGTTATCTTGTAGTTTCAGCCCATATGAACGGACTTGTGGTTTCGAAACTTTAAGTTTACTTGTAGTTCTAGAACCACAAGCGAGCTTGTGGTTAAGGCCGAAACCACGAGTTACGGCCCATGTGAACAGAATAAACTTTAAGTTTCGGAGGCTTGTGGTTTAGGATGACCTTGCTGTTCATGTTAAATTTCTGGGTCTTACCCTTCCCGCGAATTATAAACACAGGATCTGTATGTGTACATTACACACAATCGGTAGTATCTACTTCCTGAGTCAACCACAACGATTGCTCAGCTTGTGGTTTCAGCTCGTTTTTAGAGCTCATGTGAACCCTCGCTGCAATTAGGGAGTCGTGGTTTTGTTAACTTAAAGTTTTGCTAACTTAAAGTTTCGAAGCCACAAGTCCTGTATGAACGTAGCTAGTATTGGAGAAATTTAGGAGATCTATAAGAGGGGCTTGATCTGGGCCCCATTTCACTAAACTTGTTATCAATAACTACTGCCACATTTCTATGGCAAATTTACTCTAAGCCAATTGTATTCAAGGATTTCAGTAGCTTATAACATTTATTGTAACTTGTTATTGATAAAAACTTTTATGAAATGGGGCCCAGGGTAGCTATCATTGCCAATATTAATAAAAGTGAATGCAAAATATGATATCCCTTATAGAAACACAAAGATTACAACAAATGTATCATAACTAAGCTTTGATGAGGCAAGTTGATCACTGGGTAACAAATTGCCATTTGATATCATGAGGATCATTCCCAGTTGACCCTTTGTTTATGTACAAGTCTCGTCCATAGCTCAGAGAATTTTTTTTTCTTCTAATTCTTACTAACTTGAAGAAAATGTGGGATTTAGAGGCAGAGTTGTTCAGGGGAAATAAATTACTGTCTTTGCCAGTAATCTATACAAATATTGTATTCTATACAGTACCACCAAGTTGACAAATATGTATCACAACTACAATTTTCGAAGTTAATCATGATTTGCTTCCTTCATTTTCATCTCGATACAGACAGTGACCCTTGATATCTTACTTTGAAGTTCATGAGCCCATTTCAAAATCCAAGAGTAAAACCAAATTTAAAAATGTCTACCATACTACCACATAGTGTAAGGGTACAGGTAAACAAAACCAATCACATAAAAACATATATATTCAGTAAACAATGATCATGACAAAATATCCAGAAGACTCAATCCATTTTGATAATACTAAATTGAATGAGATCCTGACAAATGTACATTGTACAGGTACAATGTACTCTTCTACTATACATGAATATTGTTTGAAATCTTTTGGAATGATGCAAGAAAGTGCCTCATTCAAAAGGCAAAAAGCGGACTAAACTACCTATTTCAACGAGGCTAATAGAACTTATCAATAATTTAAAGCATACCAAACCACCTGTATAGAAAGAAAGCCTGTCTATAAAGACCATCATTTTTGTTTCCCTTGAAGTGTTTCTCATTGAAATGTGTATTAAAGGAACCTTCTATAAAGACCAGCTGCTCATAACAAGCACTTTTCTTGTCTCCCTTGAGTGGTCTTCATAGACAGGTTTCACTATAATTAATTCACCAATTCATATCCATGCAGAAAAGCGGTTTCTTGTTGGGGCCTTTAACAATTTTGACCTGTTACAAAACTTACATACAGTATCCTCTTCTGTTTTGAAATTGACAAGTCAAGCCATTTTGTTCAGTTGGGTAGGGAGGGGGGGGGGTGAAAAGTCTTGTATTTTTCTCGATGAAGGAGATTGAGAGGCATGCCTTTTCTTTAGATACAACAGAAAGGCCATTAGCACCATCCCTCTCTTTGTTGTCTTTAATGGGAATGACCTTCTTGTAGTCCTTGTCAGAGTAAATAGATTCATTTCTGCAAAGATCACTTAGCCTTATTGGATTGATAATGAATCTATCAAGTGCTCTCTAGTCGTATCCACATTGCAGATGCTGTATCTTCCGGAAACGTAGTTTTCAAGAGAGCAGTCTCCTGGAAGACAGACTGCCAACAAATTCCAGCATTATTTAAAATATCAAAACTGCAAATACTACTAAACAATACTGATTATAAGATCTGAAAGAAAATATAGCATCTGCTCCATATCTTCTCATGTGCTGGCCCACAGCTAGCACAAGGGTAAAAATAAGGAAAAATTATCACTGGATCGTTCTAAAATTTGTACCCAGTCTTCAAGAATCTGCAAATATCTGCAAAGCAATTACAGTACAAACATTCTCCGGAAGCTACAGGATTGTCTACAAGCTCCTGTAACAATAATCTTGGTTACGTTTCCTACGAAATTTCAGATTGCACTGCATAGGCCTGTCTTCCCAAATTTAGTTTTCGATATCGCAATTTCTAGAAGTTAGCTACAGTGTGAATCTTCCTGACAGAATTTCATGGCTAGCATCTCTGCACTTGCTATGCATACAGACAGACAAGTTCCAGTTGTTAAAAAGAGAGACAGCATAATTAAGTTGTAAACAGTGTAGGCACTGGGAAATAAAATTGCTATAAATTTCTCAATTAATTAGACCGAAGACGGACAGTAAGTGGTTTAAATATAGAAAGAAGCTGTAGATTCAGGAGAATAAAACGAAGACACTACAAATGAGTGCAGAGACAAAGAGACTCTTGAAACAGGAAAGGGCATGGTGTGAATTTAATGAAGCCAGAGTACGATGTAGATGAAAAAGTAAGATTTAGTTGAAAAGTTCACAATTGGCCTTTTTGTGAATTTAAGAAGCCAGAGTACAATGTAGATGAAAAATTATGATTTAGTTGAAAAAGTTCACAACTGGCATATAATCATCGGAGTACACTTCTCATTAAAGAATATTGTATACCAATGTCATAACCACATTTTGACTCGGAGGCCAAACCGTTCAATATGCGCGAATTGAATTAAATTCAAAGATTCATCTGTCATTACAACAGAAATTCTTCTTCCTTTGCTTTGAGAGTAACAAAGGATATTTCACAACAAAATTCAATGAAAACACAGACCAAAATGTGTTTATTACTTTTTTCGTTTCTTCATACTAAGAAAGATATCCAACCAGTTATCATATTTAGTGCTCTATATCATACATGCCGATGATTTGATTTCAAGAGAATTTAAACTTTACAACCACCTACACTATCCATAAAAAAATGAAATCTCTTTTTCTGGCAACTTAGAAGCATATCCAATATGCATGTAGATGAGGCCCAGAGAAATAAAGCTATCAGTCAGTCAGACCAGCTAGAGCCATATAAATGAACATTTTCATTGGAAATAGCTTGCCAACTTGGTGGCTCAGAGCAGTGAATTATTAAAGGGTCACCACAGCTAGATGCTGGACTTAGTCATTACCTTTCCCCGAACATCGAATTGCACGCTGACATGCCTAAGTGCGTTGACCTCTCCAATGATTTACCCAATATCACTGGGCGCCTTTATCTCTGCAATAAGCTTGCATAGAGCATGTAAATGCACAATTACTAGGCAGAGTCTCAGTACAGGGATGCCATGGGGATGAAAATGCCACTGATATTAGAACAATCAGCACTAAAGAAAAACATTCAGTTCACATTGGAAAGATTCACTGATTTTTAAATGCCATAGACAGTTCTGGGGGGCATGTCTCATTGAGACCTATACATCGTCCGCATAAATCACTTTCTGAAAAGCACCCGCTAAACAGGGATTGCAGTAGGAGTAGTTTTGATTTTGATTTTTTTTTTTGATTTATATATTTATCTTTATGATCCTTTTTTTCTTCAAACATATTTTACAAACTGAATTACAACATAATAAAAAAATATTAATACATTATCAAATAGAGTAATTGCATTGTATAATTAACGTAAATGAATCATAAAGAAGGATGTCTAAACAGGGAAACCTGTCTAACATCTCTGATTTTTACACTCTTAACAGCAATCTTTTATCTTGTGTGGTATTTTACATCCTATTTGAGGATTACATCATCATCATAGAACTTTTTTAGCCAAAAAGGAACCGTAAAAGAAATTTAACCTAATTTGGAACACATTACCGAACTATATTATTCCCCCCCCCCCCCCTCCCTTTTCCGCGGATCTTCTCCTCATCACCTCTGAATTTGATACCCTTTTTCTTGATTTTTGCTGTTTTTAATACCCTAAATGCGTAACCCTGGTTAACAAAAAACACAGGAGCAGAGAGCAATATAGGTCTGGAAAGGTCTAGAAGAACTCCAGAAAACTATTTTTTTTAATAGTTCAGTAAAAAAAGAGAAATTGTATATAAAAATTACCAGAAGGAAATCTCACATTTGAATCAGCAAATTACAAAAGAGTTCCCATTTAACAAACAACTACTGTCATACCATAATTGTTTGTTTACGGTCTAAATGCAAGGAGTTGATGCATTTATTGATAAGATTAAAATATTACATCAAAATATCAAATATCAATTCAAATATTGGATTTCTGCGGGAATCACTTTCAAGTAACTTTGTAATGGAGCTACTGTGATCAACATACAGTGTATAAGAAGTACCTCTCTCCTAACCATAAATAATAAACATCAAACAAGAGAACGAGTCAAAACACACTGCCTATAAGTCACGAGACTGTATAAATTTTTTCCAACAAGCTGGGAGATTTTTTGCTCTGACAAGCTAATGCACATCAAATTACTTTTTATGCATGCTCTTGCCATGGTAACATAACAGCTTTGTCACGACGTGATGTATGTTCAAGATGTTTCAATTCTCACGGTTCAAGTACGCCATGACATTTTGCTTGTATCAAAAGCTGCCGATCCACGCTTATTTTCCTCCTGCTTGTTTTTTCTCGCTTTTCCTTGCACCTTTCTCTCTCTTTCTCTTTTTTTGTCTTTCACCATTCTTTTTCTCTCTCTCTCTCTCTTTCTCTCTCCTTCTCTTTCCCTGTTGCTATCTTGCTAGTAGAATGGAAAGTAACCACATATTTTCCATTAATAATACATATTTTGTTTTCCTTTCTCTTTCCTTTCTCTTTCTTTCTTTTACATTTCTTTCTCCTTTCCTGTTTCCTTTCCCAATTTTCATTGACCCACTCTCTTTTTCCTACTTCCTTCTTCTTCTCTCATCCACCTGGAAATTCTCTATTAATCCTATCTTTATTTATTGGCCCATCTGTGTCTCCTTATTTCTTGTATTTGTTCAGCTTCAGAGTAAACATATCCCATCATTTTGAACCTTGCATCAGAACAAAAATGATACCATCCATTATTACAAATTAAAGGGAAATCCAACCTTAATGCAAGTTGTTCTGAAAGAAAGAGGACAAATCAAAGAAGCAGACTGGTGAAAGTTTGAACAAAATCTGACAAGCAATAAGAAAGCTATGAATTTGGGAAAGTTGTAATCACTATACGTATGGGAATTCCAAATTGGCTGATTCAGTAATTTCACTGTGATGTAGTGGTGGACAACTCCCCCATTCGCTCTAACACTCAAAATGACTAAAATATCTTCCTTTTTTTTTTTTTTGTATTACTCAGTAGGATCTGTTTCTTTCATGAGGTCCTATAACAATATGCTATGTACAGTATATTGGAAGTACTGCCCGAAGGGAAAAGGCACTTAGGAGAAAACCGTAAATTAATGATATTTTAGTATACAACAAACAAGAGAGTTGACCACCAATATGTCACAAGTAATCGACTTATCAAATTGTAAATTTTAAGGATTTCACACATGAAAATAAAGTTCCATTAAATCCAACTACTTGTAAATATAAATGTTAATAAAAACCAAAATCATATAAATAAGCACTATTGATATTGCAACCATGAGGAATTTCTCTCTGTAATGTTACAATAACCTTGTTAGTATCGGGTATGCAAAGCCTTATTCAACAACCGAAAAAGGCTACCCTGGGTGAATTATACCAATCAATAAAAGTAAACAAATGCACCAACAGAGAGAAAGCAAAGCTAAATGAAACTCACGCGACCAATCAAAGCCGGAATGTGCCTTTAAGAGAAAGCAATCCCAGGGCTATTATCGGCTAATTTGGGCTTAGGATTGGCATGCACACGGCAGTACGACTACTAATATCTTACTCGGATGTGAAGTCACGAATCAACAGCGTTACAAATCCACGGTCTATCTGCACATCAGCTCTGTATACATGTATGTATGTATCTCTTTCCAGTGATGTTATAAATGTGTACAGTATTTTGCTTACTTTTTGGTTATATATATCCCCATTTAGTTAATACACATTACCTTCACTTTAAAACCACTTGTTTCATGGGATATAAGAAAAAAAAAAGTGTCTTATCAGATGTATACAGTATGTTATTCTCTTTCTCTCTCTCTCTCTCTCTCTCTTTCTCTTTCGCTTTCGCTCTCCCTCTTCATTTAAAAATATCTGTTCATACAGGGATAAATACAAACTGGTGTAGAAGATTTTTAGATTCAGAATGACCTCCAAATTCGGACTATCATTTCAAATTTAGAAATAGAGGCAAAGCATTACTATACTTGCTTGTTCAGAACAGCCCTAAAATGATGGAGCCCTCATACACACTCCAGAAGCCTATATATTGCTGTTTAAAATACGTTGTTATTAAAAATGAAGAACATTTCTCACTCTCTTCTCCCTCTTTCATTCATCATATCTCCAGCTCTATACTATATATCTTTGATATTCCCCCTACGCACTCTAGCGACTATCCATCTTACTTTTGAGCCCACGACAGTCCCACTCTCTTTATATTTACGTATGGTTTGAATTTTCAATTCTCTGCAAATCCGTGAGGACTGAATCTGAATCCCTCTCCATCATCCCAATTCCCTGTTGGTCAAAGCATAGCCAAGTTGGCAACAGTTTGGGGTGAAGAGACTTGTACGGTATGCAAGTGGGGTATATAAACATTACATACAAGTTCGTCCAATTTTCTTTGAAATTAGTTGAGGTATAGCAGGAAAATATAACATACTTGCAGCAAGATATCCATAGTGTTAAAATGCTGTGAAGATCATTTCATCAGAACAAGAATAATAAATGAATAAGAGAAAGAAAATCGATTTGACCTTTGACACCATCTAAATTAACTCATGTTTTTCTCTGTATTTTATGACGACTGCCACGTGTTTACAAGGTGAATTGTAAGTGAGAAATAGTTTATAAGATTTAAAGGATAACTCTGTATGGCTTCATTAATTAAGATTTGCATATCTCTTTGATAACTGCTTGGTCTTTAAAACATCCAGGAAATATAGCTGGCATTTGAATACATGAGTAATTTCATTCTTAGTTCTCACGTGTAGTGAAGCAAGAACAAATTTCATAATTTCACATTACCAATCACGACCTGACCTTTATTCAATTTACAAGAGGGGAGTTGGGGCGGGAGGGGGTGGGGTTTCCTGGAGAACCTGGATAGATTGTCTTCGCCCGTGGCTTAGGCAACGTCTGCGGTAGCTAAAGCCCTGCAGTCCCTTCTACTGACACATCGCAAGACCCGAATGCATTTATGCATGAGATTTAATTTTGCTGGCTTCGGCTCTTTCCTCAAATCTTCATTTGAAATGCTCACCTCAGAAACCACATTTTAACCGACTTAAAACCCCGGTGGGCTGACGACCACTTGGCAGATGTCTCTTTTCCTCCAGATAAATGCCCTTTTTAGTCGGTGCTTGGGGACTTTTATCCCTTACTCAAACTCCTTCACTATCTTTTGACTAGAGATGAGTGCAGTTGAAATTTATTCAATGATTTATTTTTGTTTTATACTAGGGGTATTCCTTTCCATAATACATGAGTAATGATTCTGCAAAATTCACTTGCCACAGTACATGAATAACTTTTCAAACAATTATATATACTCTCCTTGTGTTGGAAGTAAAACATGAGTTTGTATGACAGCTATATCTTTAGGTATAAAATCAAGCAGAAATTGCAAAACATCGCTTTAACATCAGATGAGTTGAAAGCTATGCATGCAACAGATTTGATTCATCGCTTATCTCTACCACCATAATTTGGAAACAATATCCCTTTCGCCGATTCAACTTCAGGCAATCGACTCCATGGAGCCCGACTGGTTACAAGTGTGATCAGAAGGAAAAGCAAAAATGGGGAGGGTGGGAAACCAAATCAGTATATTTCTCTGAACGCCACTGCAGAGGGGTAATATATCACAAACCCGAAAAATGTCAAATAAATTTACCAATTTGTTGCTGGAAACCCCGCTTTTTGGAGAAAAAACAGCTAACGATGATAAAAAAGAAGGGTTTGTGGGATCCAATATCACATGACCTTGCATTGGAAGCCAACATGTAGGAGCGATTGAAATCTCGTTCACGTACCTATACAGGAGAGGAGGGGATGATTCTGATACTTGTAATTATTTGATTCTTTTTCATTTCTCTCCTCCATCTCTCCACCCAACCAGTTTCATCAATTTCTCTTTTCATCAGTTTCTCTTGTCTTCAATTCTCTTGATTGTTTGGTATCTAGAACACTCCTGACATTTGCCCCTTTGTCACTTGCTGTTCATATGAAGTTGATTACACTAAGGAAATCTGATTCTTTTATACATGTATTTCTTTCTTTCATCTCTTCTCCTAACCATTTCGAATAAATTCTCGCCTTCAATCCTCCCGATCATGTGGTACCCCCCTCTCCTCCTTATAATTTTCCCTTGTAGAAGATCACTTGATTTCATTGAAACTGAGTAAAATTTCATTCTTTTTTCATTTCTCTCCTCCATATCTCCTTCATCTCTCTTCTATCTCTCATCTCAACCATTTTCATCAAATTCTCTTGTCTGCAATTCTTTCAATTGTTTGGATCCCCAATATTCCTTACATTTCCCCTGTTGTCACTTGTTTCCAATACATATAAAATTGATGAAACAGAGTAAATTTGATTCTTTTTCATTTCGTTCCTCCATCTCTCCTCCATCTCACCTCCAACTATATACATTTATACTCATCAAATTCTCTTGTCTTCAATTCTCTCAATTGTTTGCTATCCCCAATATTCCTTACATTTCCCCTGTTGTCACTTGTTTTCAAGTCATATGAAATTGATGAAACAGAGTAAATTTGTTTCTTTTTCATTTCGTTCCTTCATCTCTCTCTGAACCTACCATTTTCATCAAAGTATCTTGCCTTCCATATGTATCTGATTGTTTGGTACTAGTCTGCAAGCACAGACCCTAATTTGACACTTTATCAGAAAATCATTGTGTCTTGAGAGAAGCCTAATTCAGCTACCTTCTGGTCATGTCAGAAGCAGCTATATGTACATGGCCTATGGTAGTCTTACAGAGCAGACACTCTTTTACAAGTGACCAGGGTTTGTGCCTGCAAACTAGTTTGGTATACCACCTCCTTACATTTTCCCCCTTCACACTTATTAATGAGACCAAAAAGTTACATGTACATGTAAAAGGAACACTTACCTAGTAAGTCCTTGATCAGACATATATGTCTGTTAATAGCCAGGAGGGCTCAAACTCTAAAAATCATAGGAATTACGCCCTTCTGGCTCTCAACAGACACTGATGAAACAGGGCAGATAACTATTGTGGTAAGCAAAGTTACAGTTCTTTTTTATCCCTGTCCTTAAATCAGCAATATACATGTACATATACATTTGTAGGGAGCACTTTGTCTGCTTAAGAGCCAGAAGGATGTTAACTCATATCATTTAACCCAGAGTTAATGCCCTTCTGACTCTAAACTGATGACTTCTTAAATAAATTTCACAACAGTTTGTGCACGTTTCTTTCTCTCTTTCACATCTCTTGCTGTCGTGAAAGCAGAAATATAAGGAGCACAAACTTGTGTACTGGTACATTTCACAAACAGTACAAATATTTTTCTTTTATCTTCCAAATCTATCATTTAAATTTTAATCAGCAATATCAAGGAGAGTAATCACTGATTACATTCTATAAATAGTCAACATTTTTATTTTCCTTTTACCTTTCACATCTGGGGTGATGCACAGCACTGTCTCTGACTCTCTCGTAACTTACAAGATACCGGTATTGAAATTAAAAGACCATCTAATGAGATGAAAATCATATTATAATGAAACTGGGGGGGTTTTTAGCGATAATATGAGAGATAAACTTGTTCTCTTTATTCCAATGTGATGCTCAGGTCAATGAACCCACTAACAGTCATCAACAGTTCATTCTGATATATCTTCTCTCAGTCCAGATATAAAAAAAAATGATAAATATATTCCATTTTTGCATGATCCAAAATGTCGCTCTGCACTTCCGAAGAGCTTTGGGATTATTTCCCCATCTTTAGCTCTCGCTACCATTATCAGTGAACATTTCGAGGAAAAATCCTACCAAGCACTATCCCTTTTTTCCAACTTTTTCTCTGTAATCCTTTAAAATTCCTGTACATATATCAAGTCTGTGTTCATTCCAGCTTTTATATCTTCTTTTTTTCTAGTTACTGCTTGGTTTTCTCTTTACCTTATACCATACCTTCTGACATATGCTTCAAGAAACTTGGGTGACTTATGGCAATGCTCTCTCGTTCTTTGGAAAAAGTAGCTTGTTAAAATCCTGCCTCAAATATTTTTTTGGAGGGTTTTCACAATATGTCCATGATATCTGCATCATCATCATCATATATACACACCCCCACATTTCTCATCAAGACTTAGTGTGTCTATACTTACTTTGCGAAGGTTAAATGAGCGTTTTGAAACGCTCATCTAAAACGCAGTTTAATGGGGTACTGTAATACTTCTTTTCTCCAGGCAAATTCGGGCTCTGCAGCTGGTTTCGCAAACCTCACTGCGCATGCTATTAGTTTATATGATGTCACATAAACACGTTTACAACTGATTGTGCTTTTACGCTTTCCTAGAAACCGTGTTTTGGGGGAAACGCTGATTAAAAACACACCTTTTTGCGAGTTTTACATTGGCGTTTTAAACTGGCGATTATACAAAATTGACAGTGTTTTGAATTAAACGCATAACAAAAGGCTCATTCTGGCCTGGAAAACGAGAGCATAAATGCACCCTTAGTTAGGACTCCATGTTCACCTTTACACAGAGATAGTAACCCATACAACGATTCATTAACTGCATTTTAATAAGGAATTTGACCTTCCTTACTGTAGAGGATAAACCTCTACTTTGCATGCCATATTATTTCTTATTCATGTTATTTTTACTTTCTTATGTCTGTCAGAAATCAGAAAAAAAATCATAAGTCATACTATACATGTATACACAGTCTAATATATATATATATATATATATATATATATATATATATATATATATACACACACACAGTTACATTAGAAATATTACTGGAGATTATTACTCCTATTTCAAGTCAAGGAAGAAAAAGATTTGAAGAGAGGAAATCCTTGCCATGGTGTTCCCATGATTTTAATTATAATGATGATGATGATGATGATGATGATAATGATAGTGATCATGGTGATGATAATAATGGTGAGGTTGATGTTGACAATGGTGATGATGATGATGATGATAAAAATGATGAGGAGGATGATCATAATGATAACAGCATTAAAGCTGGAATGTCCAATTGTGTGAACATAACTAACTTCCCACTATCATTAGTATGCCGAGAACGATCCACATCGACATGGCATCCTCTCCATGTGGAGTGATCGATCAGACTAGTGTAAACGTGCCCTCCGTGTTGGGTCTTGGGGTTACCCCGCTTCTTAACAGCATGGCTCAAGAGCTCCCCCCATATGGGTAGGGAAGTGGCGTCGCATTGGTGCTTGCGCTCGAGGGGGTTTATCTCATCTAAATGATTACCCCATTCTTTGAGTGCATGGACGTAGGTGTGAATTATTAGTGCTCCTAATGGCCCCTACCATTAATGCATTTCCCCCACAGGTGATGATAACGATGGCCATACTTTCTCTATTTGCATATGTGTCTGATGCTCGGCATGGCCATGTCATGCATGCATTTCCTGTCATCGCCCCACAGATATTATTTCTTTTGAAGTGAAGGTGTATCAAAAGCCCCTTTTATACTACTCTATTTGATGTTTGACTCTAAGACTTCACATTATATACCCACAAGTGATTATGATATTTAATCCAAAGATTAAGCAACGTTTTCAAAGCATATGACATAAAAGTCAAGCATAGAGAAATCACTAGCATGTCTAGCATTTGAAAAGCTATGATGCTGCAAGAATTCTTGTGACACACTACAGGTAGTGTCTTGAAGACATTTTCAAATTATGATATCGGCTGCAAACAAAAAATTAATCTAAAATTAAAGCCCTAGGCGTATTATTTCTTACAAAAATGAAATATGGAGAGAAATTGAGTACAATTCTATCTTTCTCAACAGAACAAGTATCAAAGATAAATTGCAGGCCCCATTTCTGTTCAAATAAGTCATAGCAAGGTTTAGATTTAGATAGTGATAAATTGCAAATGGTTGAGAGTAGCTTTAAAGTTCTTGCAACATAGCAAACAATCAAATTATCCTATATCCTCACATCATCCATACCCAATTCATCAGAATTTCTCTAACCTGTAATCTGTACCAAGAAAAATATAAAAGTAAATAGTTTAACAGATTGTTTTACCTCCTTCAAGTAGCAAACCTCAGGGGCTATCATCCAGGTTTTCGTTTTTTTTTTAATTTTGACAAAAAAGTCAAGGGTTAGCAGATTTTTCAGGTGACGTTTAGGTCGAAAATTTGGAAAGGGGGCCATATTTTGCTTTAATGTACTTTGATAAGGCATACCACATTGGTTTTAAAATGGGTGTGTGGGATAGGTGTGCCCACTAAGCCCACCAGTGGGCAAGTTTCACAACCAATTTGATACCACTTTCTTTGCTCCATTTCTCGTTCAAGAATATGGTTTTGCGGCAGTTGTGAGGGCATTCATGATACCTTCCTACCTATTGTGGCAATGACAGCATTAAAAGAACATAAGCCTAGTAAATAGATAATGCTCATGTATCTCCCATGTTGATCTGTGTCCTTAATACATCAGATAAATATATCATTATATTAGGATCCAGCAGGATTTATACTTATCTGGGACTACTAAAGGGGAATTCCCTATGATGTTTAATCACCCTAGACATGTACATTCCTAGAAATACACACACTACGATATCTATAGGTACAGATAAAGTATAATGGTAAAATAAAGATTTCTTCTTTCTCTTGATACATGTACATAGGTTTATGCCTATGGATGATTTTCTGGGACAGACATTTCTGCAGTACCAGTCATCTGCTATTTGAGTGCAAGATGGCAATTAACTCCATGTAAATGTATTTGAGTTTACGCCCTTCTGGCTCTGGGTCTCAGCAGACACAGTAAGTCACTGATAATCTGGAAGTAAAAAATGGAAATGAAAACGGAAGCTAAGGAGCTACATCCATTCATGAAGTATTGGCTGTTTGAATGTTTCATGGACCAATTTTTTTTTTTTTTTTTTTTTTGTTTGGCTCTGAAAGTGGAAGACACAAGCACTTCACTCTAACAATATTCTGCGGGAGGCACCTACATGTAAATGTAAATGTAAATCCAACAAGCAGATGATTTGCTTGTGGCTCTGTGAGCTATCTTCTGCCAATGCACAAAAATCTTTTTTTTTCTTTTTAGATATATGCAGGAATGAAAGTGTAGTGGGTATTTGTTCTTGTCACACACAACACACTCACACAAATGTTTTTCATGCTTCTCAAGCCCTAACCATAAACTCTATGTGCAAAAATCAAAATTGACCCACAGTTCTTAGTTTTGTAATTTCCTTTTCCAGACATCATTTCACAATCATTATCTCTGTTTTATATAGTCTTCCTGCACTGCTTCATTAACAAAAGTATACATCTACATGTATATCACCTAATGATTGTGCCATTTTTCATATTGAAATATTAAGTACTTGTCTATTTTAAAGAATCCTGTGGGGGTTTTTTTTTCATCCTCAATCATACAATTTGTATGCAAATTCCAACTGATTTATGACAGTTCTTTGCCCTAATTTTGTTAAATTTCCCTATCATCATTATTTCTACAGTCCTTATAAGTGGCTTTGGAACATATAACATGATAAAAACTATTTTCGAAAAATCAACTCAAGGCAATTTCAATAGCCCTGTCTATCACCTTTAGGAATGTGCGAACATTACAATGGCGTATTACGTAATCAGAACCTGATTTCTATGGGCAGTACAATAGGCCTTTGAAATTGCCCTTGAGTTGATTTTTTGAAAGTAGTTTTTATTGTGTTTTATATATATATATATATAGAGAGAGAGAGAGAGAGAGAGATTTCCAGCATACATGTAGCTTCATATACTAAAATTGTACATCTACAATGCAATTTAATTGCACTGTTTGTTTGTTGTTGTTTTGCATGATGAAATAAAAGTACTTGCCTGTTTCTAAGAACCCTGTATTTTTTCAATTCACAACCATTGATTGAGTTGACCTGCATTTCTTAGGCTTAATGATGTAGTAAATAAGTTTCCCTGATATCATTATATTTCCACAGTCCTTATAAACCAGGCTTTTTCTGCCTCGGGTACATACATTTCCTGCAATGCTTCACTATACTAAAATGGTACAGCTACAAAGCATTTTAATTGCACTGTTTGTTTGTTTTTTGTTGTTGTTTTTTTTTTATTCATAATGAACTAAAAGCACTTGTCTGTTTCTAAGAATCTTTCAGTGCTCTTCCATTCACAACCATACATGCAAGCATTAATTTGACCTGCAGTCCTTAGGCTTACTTTTGTAGTAAATAAGTTCCCTGGCAGCTTTATATTTCCACAGTCCTTATACCTGGTTTCTTCAGATTGGGTACATATACATGCATGTTTCATTACTAAAATTGTATAGCTACAAAGCATTTTAATTACGCTGTTTGTTTTTTGTTGTTTTTTCTGCATAATGAACTACTAAAAAAGAACTTGTCTACTTCTAAGAATCCTGTAGCTTTCAATACTTTTCAATCCACATCCATATTTCTGCATGCAAGCTTTCATTTGACCTGCAGTTCTTTGGCCTAAATTCGTTTTTTTAAGCAGTTTCTCTGGCATCATTTTCTCCAGTCCTTTATACCTGGCTTCTTCAGCCTCGGGCAAATATACATTTTCTGCAATGCTTCACTATTAAGCAGACCTCGATCTACACCTACGTTGCCTTTTAATTGCACGATATTTCATGATTAAAGAAGCTGTCTTGCTCAAAACATCTCGTCTTTTTAATGAGGCTCATACTCAAGGTAAGCATTTTTTTACTAACTCTAGGCTTTCATTTGTATGTCTTCTTTTCTGCATGTTCTTTACATGTATTTTTTTTTGGGGGGGGGGGTTCATATTTTGCACAAAGTGTACCATGAGCAATTGAGATATCAAGTGGATTTTGATGCCTTACAAATCTTATAATAATATTATTATAATTTTTAATATAACTATTGCTATTATTATTATTATTTATTATTATTATTATAGTTGTTGTTATTGTTATTGTTGTTACTATTATTGTTGTTGTTGTTATTGTTGTTGGTATTGTTGTTATTGTTGTTGTTGTTATTATTATTATCATTATTATTATATATGTGGAGAAGATTCAATATTTGCTCCTGCAACATTCACTCCAAGCTTTACTTTGTCCAAGATATTAGGCTGCTATTGGGTTTTAAGTCAGGGTTATGGTTGGGAAGCCTACAGAGTTTGGCCCAGGGTTGAAGTTAGGAATGAGATTAGTTTATGAAATTGAATGCAGAATAACTGTTGATGGAGTTAAAGGGAAAGTCCACCCTAGTATTAAGTTGATTTGAATAAATGAAGAAAAATGAGAGAAACAAATCAGTGAAAGTTTGAGCAAAATCCGACAAGAAATAAGAAAGTTATGATTTTTTGAAGTTGTAATCAATCAAACACAAATAGGCAACTCTGTGACGTATCTTGCGAGCTTCTCTCCCACTTGCTCAGCCTACAGAAAACCTCAGGGAGTTGCTACATGTAATTTGTGCTTAATTGATTACAACTTCAAACTTCATATCGTATTTTGCTCAAACCGTCACTGATCTGTTTCTTTGATTTTTCTGCATCTTTTAAAACAAACTTGTAATAAGGGTGGACTATGCCTTTAATGAAATACTCAAAATACTTAAAATCTCTTTGGTACATACATGTACCATGCATGGTGGTCTGCTATTTCTATCAACTTTTGCGTTTGAGTGAAATCATACATAATACAGTAATCACAGGACATTGTCGCATCAGTGCAAAAAGGGAATAACAGCCATGTAGTGTTAATGAGCTCTATTCCCTTTTCACAGTGATGCAACAACATATAATTTACAGATATTAAATTCATAACAACATAAAAGCTAAAACAGAAGATATATACTTTTGACTATGCAATCAGAGTATACTTCTCAAAGAAAATTAAAAAGACATGACATGACATGGTAGAAATTACTATTTCATTGTAATTACAATGTCCACAATTCCAAGTTTCACATAATACCTTTTCATTCAAGCCAAGTGCAAAGTAAATACTGATGGTAAACTATTTCAAAATTTAGCTTGAGTGAATGACTTGAGCATTACATATTATATAAAAGAATGTACACATTTTTTAATCACATCCAGTGAATTATTACATGCATCTCAAATCAAATACTGAATTCTACGTATTCCCATTCTTCAAAGTGCTTCTAAAATTCAAGACAAATCAATCGTAATTTATGCACGGTTCTCTATCTTCTTTTTTTTTTTGAAGAATACATTTGATAATATCAATCACTATAAATTCTCCCAATTTTCTCAATTTCATCACCAATACAAGAGTGAACAGAGGTTAGATTTAAGACTACTATGAATATAAAACATGACAGATACTTTTACGTCACTGTGCAGATTTATCTATGCATCAAACTAGGCCCTAGAGCTAAAAAAAAAAAATTGTAAATGACATTTATATGGACAATATGTAACCGATGGAATATTCATTTTGCAATTCCTTCCTGAAATATTGTCACTTTTACCCCTTAGCATACATCCTGTTTGCATAACAAAATGAAACATGTTCATGTGCAGGACACAATGTCAAAATATTTACATTTTACTGAACATTTATATATTGATGCCCCCAAATAACGATGTGAAACATGACTATAATGACTGAGATTGCAATTGATATTCAGCAGTATCAAGTAGCTGATGAAAACATGACATGATGTAAAGTGAGCAGGGCCTAATGGTATTTCATTTACATCTCATTTGCATATTCTGCTTTACATCTACATTAGTTAATAAAATATTGCAAGCTGAAAGCCAGAAGGGCAATGGCTCATTTGGGCAATTTAAATTTTTTACTTAAAAGAAAAAAATGCATATGAACATAGTTCCAAGCATGAGCATCTTTTTGGTTAAAAATTGCAATACTTCAAATCGTCAAGACTCAAAATCAAAAAAGAAAAAAAAAATGCTAGTCCTGTTTTCTTGAATGCCTACAACGTATGATTGGAAACCAATTCACCTAAATAATTACTATCAAAAAGAGAAGAAGATTTTTAGAAGATGCTCTCAATGTCTCAATTACTTCAAAATACAGTAACACCTTTCTAGTCCCCAGCAGCCAATGTGCCATCAGCACACCACAGAATACATTTCTTAAAGAACATCAGTTTCCCCATCTGACAAAAATGCAATCTTTCATACTGTAGAGTAATGTGCAATTAGCATGATTACATTTCAAGTCCATCACTCTCATTCATTCCCATCAAGTGCTCTACCCAAAAAAAATGCATTAACCCCTTGACTACTCAGTTCTCTAATTCCTATAGGTTTAATACACAGACCACATGATTCCTGTAGGCACTGGGTTTAAAAAAAATTATCTTGGCTACTTTATTTTTTCCATCTTTAGCAAATTGAAACTGCCTGGCTATCTTATATCAATCAGGCAAATGATTTGAGAGGGTAGAAAAAGTAATATAATAGGGGAAAATTGCAACACTGATAGGAGATTGAGGGCTCATCAACTAAGAAATTATCATTGCATCCACTTTTCTGAAGTGGGGCAAGAACTATAGCACTGTGCTGGTAAAGACTTTAGCATATTTGTTCTATTTTTCACTTCCTCCTCCCTCCCTCTCCCTCTCTTTCTCTCTCTCTCTCTCTGTCTCTGCCTCATCTCTCTTCACTGCCTTCCCATCATTAACTCATTCTTTCAGCTCTTAATCCTTAATTTTTTTCCTCATTTCTAATCATTCAACTATCAGGATTGAATTAAGATATGAATACACAAATGTTTTTAAGCTCATTTACATGTAAACTTTTATTGGAACTTCATAAACTACTATTTTCCAAGTCTCAACAAAACTTTTTTTAAATACTTTAATGCCTGATTTGAAAGGTCTCATCTACAAAATAATTTAGGCAAATGTGATGCAATAATCCAGTTGATCACTTGTGAGTCTAAAAGTCTTTGAAATCTATGTCAGCTTCTTAGAAATCTTAGAAAATAACTTCTAGGGGTCTGCATGCAGAATTGAAGTTAATGGACTAATTTTTCATTAATGCAAATGACAGGACTGAAATCACCCACAGGCATTGGGTATTTCGAGGAGAGGGTTCATTTTCTGATGCCCGATGAATTATGGAGCTCTTAATCCCCAGACTGAAATTGATCAAGAGCAATTATGACATTAATGAAATTAATTTTCCCTTGATGTATCCCAGGGACCCACCAAAGCTAACATTCACTTAAAGGGCAATCCAACCTTTACAACAAGTTTATTTGAATGAACACAGAGTTTAGCCCATATGCCTATGTGTTCTTACAATGTGCCAGGCTCCATTAGCACACACAAAACTTTCATAACAAAGTTGCCTTACATATAAGTATAAAAATTGATTTGCACAGACTTTCAAATGCACAAGAAATTATTCCAAGAGGAAACATACTATGGAGTACTTTAATCTGGTATCTAAATGAGAAGGAAAAATAAGATGTAAATTCAATTTTAAGGAATTTCGAATGAATTTAGGAGGTTATTTCTTATTCAAATTTCTGAGCCTTTATCAAGTGTTCCATAGATTTGAATTTTAGGACTTTCACCCTTTACAAGTAATCATCATGTACACATGTGTACATACTCTGTGTGTGCCATCTTACGATACTAATCTCTGTACATTAATAGACAAAATATAATTCTATATTGACCTTCACAGGACTAATGTAGATGCATTTTTTAATAAAAACTACCGCCATCTAACCATTTAGCTCAATAAATATACAGTCAACGTTTACATAATTCATTATCAAACACGGTATACATACAAGTATGAGTGCGGGTGATCCGTGTGTGGGGGGTTTCGTGTGTGTGCGAGTGGTTGTGAATGTGTACACCTGCTCACTACTGCACAGATAATGCTATGACTATATTGAATTTGTACAGAGGGGAGAGTGCTCCTCGGTACAAGCCCAAAAGTGATGTGCGTGTGCACAGTTATGCCAATAAGCCAGGTATCAAAGATGATTAAATAATGATGAGGACATTCTGTCAATTTGAGCCTACATGTAGCTCTGGATATACATAAACGAGCATACCACAAATGCTGATATTATGCATTCTGGCTACTTGTATATATCAATCATCATTTGTAGGTAAGAACATGCTTTTTATAACATAACCTAAAGTTATGCATTATACAAGACATTATATTACTTATGTCCCATCACAAAATAAATCCATGTGCATTCTCTTTTAAATAGTACTTTTAAATGCATTTTTTTTTAATCTTGTCTCAGTCTCTCTCTCTATCTTTCTTTTTCTCTCTCTCTCTATCTTTCTTTTTCTCTCTCTGTCTATCTCAGTCTATTCCATATCTTTATCTGTCTCTTTATCTCGTTCCTCTCTCTTTCTCTGTTTCTCTCTGTAAATCCCAATCCCCCTCTCTCTACCTCTCTGCCTATCTCAATCCCTCTCTCTCTCTCTTTCCCTCTATCTCTTTCTCTCTCTTTCTATCTGTCTCTTTTACCTATCTCTTTTATATATCTCTTTATCTCCGTCTCTTTATCTGGTTCTCTCTCTCTCTCTCTCTCTCTCTCTTCTCTCTCTATCTAAGTCCCTTTTACCTATCTCTTTATATATCCCTTTATTTCTGTCTATTTATCTGGCTCTCTCTTTCTCTCTGTTTCTCTCTGTCTCTGTAAATCCCAATCCCCCTCTCTCTACCTCTCTGCCTATCTCAATCCCTCTCTCTTTCCCTCTATCTCTTTCTCTCTCTTTCTATCTCAGTCTCTTTTACCTATCTCTTTTATATATCTCTTTATCTCCGTCTCTTTATCTGGTTCTCTCTCTCTCTCTCTCTCTCTCTCTCTCTTCTCTCTCTATCTAAGTCTCTTTTACCTATCTCTTTATATATCCCTTTATTTCTGTCTATTTATCTGGCTCTCTCTTTCTCTCTGTTTCTCTCTGTCTCTGTAAATCTCAATCCCCCTCTCTCTACCTCTCTGCCTATCTCAATCTCTCTCTCTCTCTCTCTCTCTCTCCCTCTCTCTCTCTCTCTCTTCTCTCTCTCTCTAAGTCTCTTTTACCTATCTCTTTATATATCCCTTTATTTCTATTTATCTGGCTCTCTCTTTCTCTGTAAATCTCAGTGCCCCTCTCTCTACCTCTCTTCTTATCTCAATCTCTCTCTCTCTCTCTCTCTTTCTTCTCTATCTAAGTCTCTTTTACCTATCTCTTTATATTTCCCTTTATTTCTGTCTCTTTATCTCTGTCTCTTTATCTTGCTCTTTCTGTCTCTGTTTCTGTCTCTGTAAATCCCAATCCTCCTCTCTCTACCTCACTGCCTACATGTATCTCACCTCTCTCTCTCTCTCTCTCTCTCTTTCTCTCTTTTTCTATCTCTCTCTTTCTCTCTTTTTCTATTTCAGTCTCCACCTGACACATATGCATGCATACCAATCAGGGAATGATAGCATATTCCAAACAAACAAAAACATCACATTGTTCTCACAGTAGAAGATATCTACTTCAAGAGTAAACATATCACAGACATTCCATCGTTGCACGCTATCGTTCAAAGGCAACACAAGGCGAGCAATATTGTGGGATTTTTCCATAATGACAACAGATGGGTAGGCCTAAACGGTTCAATTAAACAAAGACTTTGCCTTATTAGCTGAGAAACAAAAGACATTTTAACTTGACATAATCATATCCAAAAGAATACAATTTCCAGCTAAAATGACAATCAATCTAAAAGAGCATGAAACTAAAACAACTGCAAACCTTCTTTGTTATCTGAGTCTATGAGTGATTGGTTACATATTCCTCATTCCTTTCAAGACTCTTGGACTTTCCTTTCATATGATGATGTCAAACAGCATTTTTATCTTTTCAATCATACAATTAGCATGAAAGTTATACTAAAATAAATCCAATAGGTGTAACAAAGCACCTGACAGGCATGAAACCAGATCAGCATGACGTCTTTGCGTACATGCACACTTAATAAATATTGACTTTGTTCCCAATCCTTGTAATCTATACCGCATGTACATGTATGCTAGCATCCTGGGGCTTTTGTTAATTCTAAGAATTGTAAAACATATGAAGAGGGACTCTTATGTTTCTTTTTACAGGATGGGGGAGACTAAATACATACTGGTAACATAATATAGCATGCAAACATGTATGATACCGCCTTCTGTAAATGCTTTTTAAAAAGGGAGTGTCAGTGTCAACAGATGTTTAAAATGAGTATGTTAAGAAGGCTTTAGCCCCATTTATGATGATAATAGTGCATACATGTATGATGTTGTGATAAAAATGACATTATACATGTATATCAAGACATCAATTTAAATCATATAATTAAGTTGGAATGAAATACAGGACTTATAGAGGAAAATAAGATTGAAGGATTAAATGATTTAATGATAGTCATATAGATACACAAATGGCTGCAATTTTGTGATACAATACTTTTGTTTTTCTCCCTTTTTATCAGTTTAAAATATTTCAAATATGTCAAGGTACAAATCAAATCCCATAAAAATATCTACTACTTTCATTAAGATCGGTACATTAATTTTGAAGTCCTTCTTTTTTAAGCCTACATTGTAAATTTCTAAATTTTTAGAAGATTTCAAATGGGTACAACACATAATACATTTTCTTTTGTTTAGATACAATTCATTCCCCCTTCTCTTTCTTTCCACATGTACAAACTATGCATTGTTTTTGAAAGGTAGAGTGGGCAAAGCAAAGACAAAAATTTTAAAAATTAATTTTATGCAGAATGAAATTCTTCATTAATCTATTGAATCTGTATGCACAAGACTCTCAGCTTTCAAAAACTTTTTTGAAAGTTGTTTCTAAATTAAGTTATTATCTTCCTTGGCAATTTTTTTTCATTTAATGTTTTCTAGATCTCTTTGGGGCTCCCAAGAGCTGTTTTCAAAATTTTCCTGGGATGGTATTCTGAGATTTATTTTATCTTGATTTTAGTGAAAAGATTTTGTCATAACAAGTTTCAAATTGCAACATTTCATTGGTGTTTGCGCAGATGAATTCTGCGTATGCAGCCACTTTTGCGCAGGCATTAACCAATGATGTACCATAAGCGTATATTCTGTTATGACAATTAAAATTATTTCACTAAAATCAAGATAAAATAAATCTCAGAATACTACCCCTGGGTTACAACTTACTTCCATCTCCACTCTCAAGTATATTTCTTTCCTTTTCTTGTGCTCTCTTTAACCCTTTCAGGACAGGAATTATTTAAGGGCTAAATTGATCACATTTTGTTCTTCAAATTGACAACAATAATATTTTTCTTTTAGTGCTACATGGTTCTAATGTGTAATGTCTTTGAAAACAATATACATGGTTTTGAACCTCTCAATGTGTTGCCAATTTCAGGATTTTAAAGCTTATTCTCGTTTTTAAAATTCCTGACATCAAACGCTATATGGTCATGCAACAAAAATGGACATAGAGTGTGCAGATTTTTTGCTCTTTCTACTCATGCATCTGGTATATTCTTTAAGAGCTCTGAATAAAAAGTTACTGACCCAAACCACAAAATGTGGCCAAATGTCTCCAAAGGGTTAAGGTGATGCATAAAACAATGACACGAGAGCATAACAGAATGCAGATTGTTATTTTAATCATAATGAAAAATGCAATCACTGTTAAACCATGCATACAAGCAAAAATGATTGTATTCAGCAGGAGTCTTCATGCATGCAGTTGCTTGATATATTGCCTGTCTGCTGTGAGCGAGAAAGAAGTTTACTCATATCTTTTGCTCTGTTAAAGAACCAGAAGGGCATTAACTCACATACTTTTACATAGAGCTAACATCCTTCTTGCTCTCAGCAGAAGATTTGTAATATCAATAATGCCCTATTGGCTCTCAACAGGCCAGTCTACATGCTGTGTGTTTCTGCAACATGGTTTCATTAACATACCCAAGCCTGATCAATAAAATACGATTATTGCCACAGTCTGGACACCCTTTCAGAAAACATGCTTCGCGCTACCTACGCCCAAGGTCGTATCGGAAGAGTCGATATCAGAACACAGGAGTTAATTAATGAGAAGATTGTAATGTTAGTTTTACAGAACCATCTCCAAGCTAGAATGGGCACAGATTCGATCGTGTGACTTTTTAACCTGCATTCAGCCAAGTCAAGGCTGCCTTTTCTTTATTATGGAGGCTTGTGTCAACTAAAGCAGTACTTCTCATCACATCAGGGCTCGACATTGGAAGTCGCTGGAGGCTCAGGGACAACCAAATTCGACCGTACAATCTGTACACAACTGTTCTAATCCAAACAATGTCTTTCGGGCTGGAAACATTGGTCCCAGATCATCTAGGTGACTGCACTGAAAACCTTTTTAAAAACACACACATGACACTCAACTCATAGCCACTGTGTGGTTGAATTACTACCAACAAAAAAATTTCTCTGTCAAAATTAGCTCACTGCAAAAATCTTTGAATATACTCTAGCTTCTACACACTCAGGGATAAATATATTAAAAAACATGAATAATGCACATTTTAAAACTGGGAGCTTAGCTTTTTCCAAAAGAAAAAAATAAATGAATTTCTCCATTGAACTATATATTCAAGCCTATTGTAATAACAAATCCTCACTGCAATGAATTGAAATAGTGCATTTTCATCAAAAAATAAATAAATAAAATAAAAGGTGTATTTAGAATCACAATATACAATGATATCCCATATAAAAAAATGAGTCTGTTATCTTGAATTTGACGATTGTACCGAAAGAATTTTATAACTAATGAGGAAAATATTGTGTCTTTCATCATCCCAGTTCCCAGATATGTCTTAACCCTTTCATGACATGAATTATTCAAGGGATAAATTGATCACATTTTGTTCTTCAAATTGGCAACAATATTATTTTTCTTTTAGTGCTACAAGGTTCTAATAAAATGTAATTTCTTTTAAAACAATATACATTTATAATTACAAACTTTGTCGAAAAGTTGAACAAATGCAAATTTTCATAAAAAACAGTGATTTTGAACCTCTCATTGTGTTGCTAATTTAAGGATTTTGAAACTTATTCTCCTTTTTAAAATTCCTGGCATCAAACACAATATGGTCATGCAATGAAAATGGATACAATGTGTGCACAAATTTTTGCTTTTTCTACTCATGTATCTGGTATATCTTTTAGAGCTCCGAATCAAAGTTCATCGAGCCAAACCATAAAATGTGGTCAATTGACTCGAAAGGCTTAAAGGTAAAATATATAATTTAAAGACAGACCTGAAAGTGGAACAGTACCTTTAAAATCATTAACTTTGCTGTCAACGATACACCAGCCAGAATGATAACATCCTCCATTAGCAGTCTAGGTCTGATGTTTTTTTTTCAGCCTGCAAGCCCTAGGGCTGTGTACAATGATGGCATTGCATACCACGACTGTGAATGCAACTGTGACTGCTAGTACTACTACTACTACTACTATAACTGTTATCACACAAATAATGATGATAATAATAAATAATAATAATAATAATAATAATAATAATAATAATAGCAGCAACAAACAATAATAATAATAATAATATGAAGAAAAATATAACTTCATGTAACAAGAGATCTTATTATCTTTGATATTAACGATGCTATGGCTCATCATTAATTATCGCATGCATTACTTCCACACTTACAAATCACTGATACATGTATATGTGGGACTGTGTCAATTTTGGCAGTGGTGGATAATTGGTAATTACACAAGAATAATTGGCAAAATTCAGGTGAAAACTTGCCATTTACTAAGGAGGATTATCCAATATCTTATTCAATGGCGCAAATTCATGAAGGAGGTATAATCTAACCCATGGTCTAAATCACGGTTTAAACCTCCGACATGGAGTAAAATTAAGTGCAAAATAAGTGTATTTTAGCGTATTATTGCCCCGTCCATTGGACATGAGGACATGCGCGTACTTATGCTTTATATGAAGGTTTAAAACATGGGTTATTCATTTCTTAGACTGGATCTCTATCACCTTGAAAAAGTGCAATTTTCAGGCTGTTTTTGTACCTTGGTGGCTAGCCTGCGATCTTGCTCCTTTGAAATTCTCACACAAGTTTTGATTATTCTCTCACCTATTTTATGAATTCACCACAGTATACATGTCTGCTGTATAAGGTTATTGTAGATAATTATATATACAAGGTGTTCAGACACAAAAAATTTATACCAAAATGGTATAGCTATACGATGGATTTATGTGTCTGAACGCTGACTAACGAAACATTGTATAACAAAATGTTGCATAACGAAACGTCGTATAACGACATCGTTTCGAACTAGAACTCAATAACGAATCACCTTTCTGTGTGTGTCTGAACGTATGGCGACCACAGAACGGGGAGAGGGGGGAAAAACAACCACAGAACGGTAAAACTGGGCAGGGCTTAATGTGAGCGCACGCGAAAGGTGACCTTACCACGGGGCAGGGGCAAGCAGCAATCATAACAACAGGCACAGTGGAAAACTGCGCATCAATACAATGTTTTTTCTAATCGGTCGAAATATGTGTCTGAACGGTCCGTAGGCTATACGACAAAATTTTATATGACGTTTCTTTATCAAGTTTCAGTATAAACGTTTTGTGTCTGAACAGGGGGATATGTACATATATGGAAGATGTTACCATCGACCTTGATGCTAATGATTGACCCTTGTGTAGGCAAGTCCAACATAAGTTATCATATATGTTACTGATTGCATAAAATATTTTAGTATACCATGCCAATTACCAAACCATTATTTGGAGTCGATATACTGAGGCATTTCCCTACTTATAATACTTAAGATGTCCCTTATTTTTAAGTCTCTGTACCAGTGGCAGATTTCAGGGGAGGGGGGAGGGGGAAGGGGAAAACAAGCCCATGAGCCCCCCCCCCCCCCATTTTGAAATCCAATTTGTATGTAATTTCCTTAACTGCACAAAAAATTGCCCTTTGAATTGTGTAATTTAGGGGCATTGTGCCTCCCTTTACAAAATATCAGACCCCCCCCCCCCCAGTATGTACCGTGTAGTTTCATTTCATGTATCATATAACATTTATCATTATCACTGTCAATACAATCCATATCGTATGTTTGGAGCCAGAAGAGCATTAACTCTGTACAAATGATATGGCTCAATGCCCATCTGGCTCCAAACAGATTAGCGTCCAAACAGACGATATCATGTTGAGATCATTATCATCAATTAATATCACAATCAATCGCCTTCATAATCATTACTAATATTAATATGATCATCATCTTCATTACTATTATTTTGCCCAATTAAGTAGGCCTAAGCATTTATGATCTTATCAGATTTTGCTTTCACAGAAACACTAATTATACTGCTGCTGTTGTTATTTACTACAATAGAATAGATATGTGGTGAAAACAAGTCAAGGTCAAATGATTCATTAGGGCATCTTCATCATGAATCATCATCATCATCATCCATCATGTCCATATCATATGTACAGCAGAGTACCTATCCACAGAGGCAATCATATACCATGAACAATCTTGAAACAGAACCATATAGCCCATTATTCCTTTGCTAAAGTATTTCTACAGCAGAAAGAGGATGAAAATACTCACCGCATACACAGAGCAAAGACATGGCTGTAGTCCCGTTGATGCTATACCGGTGCGAGAGGCTCTAGCTGCAAGTGGGTTGCGCTCGCTATCACCCGGCTCTACGCTCGGTGATGATTCCGATCATTTCTATATCAACCTGTCCGAATTCCCCCCGCATCTGACACTGAATTTTCACACATGAAAAGGGACTCCAATGTTTGAAGGAGAAAAATTAAGCCTTCGACTCAATTTGTGATTTGTCGTCCTTTTTAATCAGTGTTCCTGCAGTCGAGTATCTCTTTAGATTTTCCGATGGTTCGGTATTTTCACTAGAGTCAAGTTATCGCCTGGTTTTCGCTTCACCTTACCAGTGAGGCATCCATTCGCGCTGTACGTGTAGGAAACCATATAGCAGGTGGCTGAACACGTACAACATCGACACACACACATATATATACACACACCACACACACACGATCCGCATTGCCTCGGATAGATGTGAGTGTGTTGGCTGTGTGTGGTGGTATCACTAGCTAGGCGATCGGTCATCGTGACGTCACCTTATAGTAGATAGCAGCATGACAGACGACACTGGCTTTCGAATGGCGCCGTAACATAGAAATCTTGACATCCAGGATGAAATTAATGCGCGGAAGCTACTTCCGGGCGAATAATCATTTGGAGATGTCAATGACAGTCTTAAATACCATCACATCAAAACATATATTTCTTCAAGGATATCATTAATGGTGACAAAATAGCTCATAAACATCGGCCATATCAAATTATTTATTATCATGTTTCATATTAGATCAGGATTACATAAAATGCAACATCTTTACTTATTTTTAAATGGATAAAAGTTCTTTGACCATTTTCAGGCATTGTTTTATTAAATAATAATATCTATCTAGAATGATGACTATTTATCACCATTGTTATTATAACTTAGACCCACTCAATGCATCAAAATGGCAGGGCATTAGCTTATGTTGACACAGGAAGTTGAGGTTTATAAACTTCTTTTAATCTTCGTCATAATTAGCAACAGATATTTATTATGATAGTGAGGTAAGATTATATCAGCTCAAATGTACATCCAGAATCGAGACACAAAATTTTTGTGCCACATAAGATTTATATGCAGACTGAGACTAGCATGTAAATCGTGTATGTGCTGTAATTCCTCAAGCAGAAGAAGAAAAGGTTTTCTTAACAAGGGGGCAATGATGATTAGTCTTTTTTTTTTTTTTTTTTTTTTTTGACTGACTGACTGACTGACTGACTGACCTGGAAAGCCATTCATATCCTGTGGTGCCCATTGATCTACATGGAGGGAACCCACACAGAATGCTACAGATCAGTAAAATGATGGCGCCATATGCACATGGATAAAATCTGATGGATACGGATGGGGGCGCTGCATATGGTATTTTCACAGAGCCAAAACCAACCGATAGTATTCAACACACTGAATTGAGCCATGCCGAGTTTGGCCAACTCGATATATAGTTGGTATATGGCACATGTTGCTTAATCGGATAAGCACCAAAAATGAATGAATAAATAAATGAAAAGTGACATGATTGCTATCAACTTAGCCGAGTTGATCAATGAATCTGTTATTGTAGCCCCCAGCAGCAATTTTAGACCTCAAAGGTACCTGAAAATGTGATAATTTTTTTTCTTGCTCACCAGTGATCTTACTTGTGCCACCCCCCCCCCCTCAATTCGGACAGAGAATCCTATATCCACCACTGATTGAGGTGCAAAAACTGCAAATTGCCTTTTAGACTTAAGAAGTCCTTTTATTCATAAATTCTATTTGTATACTCGTGTTCTTTTACATGTTTCGTTAACCTTTTATATATTTTTTTAAATTTTAAATTCTTTGTAGTAATCATATTTCATGTTTTTATTTTCCCTGCTCCTTATTTTATTTCAAGCAATACACATTTCAGAACATTGACCTTTCAGTTGACTAATTATTGCATAATGAAAAATATTTAAAGCACAATTGTGCCTGCGAAAGTGAACAATTTCATCAAATGGATGCCTCCTGTTGTTATGTGTTTGTTTGTTAGCCTTTTCTGGGCGTGTTTTAGGGGTGTAGAAAAGCTTTGTGATTGAGATATATTTTTACTAAATAAGTTTTTGCAAAACACGCTTTCTGAATTTGCACGTCAGTCTCTCATACTATTCGTTTTTAGAAAGCATCTCTTGCTGCACTCCTTGATATTTAAAAGTGAATAAAATTATAATCATGAGCTTTTGTGATTTAAAAAAAAAATCTATTCATATTTAGACGGTTGTTCCTCTCTTGTTCAGTCAAATCTAATCAATCTTCTTGGTGTGATAGCTTTGTCAGGGAATTATGCCTGGTTCAATTATGATAATGACTGAAATTAATCAAATTCATTGTCGCGCATATCATTAGCCATTAATTGGTTTACTACTTCGGCTCGTCTCCCATTACTCTGTCTCAGGGCCCAGGCATTGCCCACTGAACCGTGCAGAGACCAGTTCATTGACATCTATTGTACCTTATCTGACTTCATCACATGAGCCATGGGCAGATCAAGTATTGTCCGAAAGGAGGAAATTGAAATTTAATTTTTAATTTTTCAAGCAAAACGACTTCGGGAATCCCATCGACTCCGTACAGGGTGCCGTCGGCCTTTTGTATTTACCCTTTAAATGCATTGTTTCCCTTTCTTTCTCTCAATAAAGTGGGGGGGGGGTGTCGTTTCGTCCCCACCTCCTGGATCGGTTTATGCATGACGTTGGCTTTAAACCTGAGTAGAAAAACGAAATGAATCACACTCTCGCTAGCCTATTGTTTGATTTCTCCGTAACAATGAACCACCATTTAGCGCTCGGTGTTTCAGTGATGACGAAGTCAAATCTGACCTGCGGTAATTGATTACTAAGACCCTGTATGGATATCGATTTGCATGTAAAGGGTATTTACCAGGCGATCGTGCTTTTGATTTTGCATAATGGGCATTATTGAGAAGGCCAGTTAGCTCCATTTGTAGAAAACGCATGAGTAGGTACGAGATGTCTAATTGATTGTGTGTAAACAGCGAATCTTTGTTTCCTACGTTGTGCATAAGGACAGGGTAAATGCGAAGTGGTATTTGTGCAGACTATATCATCTTTTAGAAGAACGCTACCCTTTGTAGTTATGTCATGGGACTAACACCCTTGATTAGAATAATTAACTTTCTTTTACAGTTTTTGACTTTGACTATGGCAGTAACTAAAACATGGTACATCAGATTTGCATTTTTTATTTCATTGATTGACCCTGTAAAACATGACATTTCATCTCTGTGCCCCAGCCCCTAATCATACCCTGTTGTTCTTTCTCTCTTGAAGTTCTTTTTTCTCGATATCTTCCTCCCTCACACGATTCGTCTCCTCTCTTTCTGACATCCACCCAAATTGTCTTCCTTCATACTTCTCTCCCCATCCCCCTCCCTCTCTCTCTCTCACTCTTTCACCGTCTCTCTCCCCCTCTATGAGAGTAAAATGAAAACTTTCATTGGTTACCCTGTCAAGGAATATGCTTCTTTTTTTATTACATTTCATTTGTCAAGTATATCAATGTACTTGATAAATAAAACGAAATCTTATCAAATGTATTTCAAATTAGATTTTCAAAATAATTAGTCACATTACAATATTAAGAGCAAAAAGAGATAGGTAAATATCCTCATCAATACCAACATTTTGATATTTTGTAGATACAGCAATATCTATATAAGGCTCATCATATATCACAGTTACCAACACATGCATGAACAAAAAAAACCTATACATTATGTAATTTGGCGTTAATTTTCATACAATTTTTTCTTATAACAGAAGGCAAATTCACATAGAGATAGACCGAAATCATGCCTTTGCACAATCTTCCTATCTGGAGGGATTAGAAATGAGCTAGATAT